>QTSX02002297.1:0-108482 GCA_014839935.2 Entomophthora muscae | reverse complement strand
TGAAACTTTCTCGTAAAGATAATATAAATAAGACCACATAACAGCCATTAACTTCTATTTGCCTCCAGGCATCCAGGCAGAACTAATACCTCAGTTTCAGAATTTGCACATAGCTTTGAAAATAAGCACCTGGCCCCTTTGACCTTGGATTTATTTCCTTCTCATTTAACTTAAGAAGAGCTGGGTGGCCCCCCCTGCTGCTCTTAAATACATGAACTAAATTAATTAGCTCAACCAAGTCTCAGGGGCTATATCCTGGTAAAATGCTCAGCCATGGCCACATTGTGCCAAGCTTTTCCTCAGTGCTCTAACCATTACTTCTAGTACTCAAATATAATTACAAACTCAGAGCCTGTGTTGATTTCACTTGCCTCAATGCTATTATCAACCCTGGGATCTATATACAATGCCCTGTACAGCTAATGCTTCTAGAATGATTGCTGGTGCCAGATTGTTTTCAAAGTTGACCTCAGAGATTCCTTCAACCAGGTCCCAATACACCTGGACCACCAGAATTTCACAGCCCTTAGGCATCACTTTGAAGTGTTTGATCACAAGGTTATGCTCTTTGAGGTAATAAACACCTCTCTTCTGTTTTTCTAATATTAAATGATTGATTTGGTGCTAGGGTGTCTTTGAAGCTACTGTAGTGTCACGTATGTGAAAGATATTATAGTATTTGGTGAAGACCAAATTCTCACTGAGTCAAATTTTTCCATGTGTGAAAGCCCTTTCAGAGCCCAACCTTAAGCTTAAGATAAAAAAATGCAAATATTTTAAAAAAACTCCTTCCCTGGTAAGTTATCTTCAAGAATATTAATGCTATCTGATCCAACCGTGTAGCAGCAATCTGAGACTGATCATGCCCCAAAAACTACACTGATTTCAGATTCTTTATAAGTACAGTCAAATTTCTTAGATACTTCAAAAAGAGTCTTATGAGATAGAATCTCCTTGGCAACAAACTAATGTGTGGCATTCTTTTAAATGGGGATCCCAAAGAATCTTCTTCCAGGAAATCTAACCCTCCTCACTTTGACCCCAGTGTTAGCTTGCCCAGACCCACATAAGCTTTTTTATCCTTGATACTGATACATTTGCCCATGTTTTTGGAAAAATACTAATGCAAAAGGTACAGATGATTGGGATTATTCCATAGGCTTCTTCTCTAGAAAATATCTTCACTCAAAACCCAAATACTCAATATATAATAAATAACTTTTTGACAATTATGGCTTCTCTCAACTACTGGTAATATCTACTCCTTCATGCCCGCCACATAATTATCATTTCTACTGGCCACTGTGCTCTGTAATATTTAAGAAATTATAATGTATGATCTAACAACAAGCTATCTGAAACTTTTTAACTCTTTTAATACATGCTTACTATTATATACAAGCTGGGCCTTTTAGCTTCATCCTAGATATGCTAAGTAGGGACCCTGAACTGATAATACTATATGCAACTTTGAATGCCTAAAGCATGGTAATCATGACTCCTGAATTTGTTTCTCTGCCATCTCCCCCAATCCCATTTTTCTAAAATCAAGATAGTGCAAGGCCAGCCAGCCTTCAAAAAGGATATCCTCAAGGACCTAAAGATGGGTTATACCAAAATTACCAGGGCTTCACTTTCCAAAAGGGACTTCTTATCCACAGTGGCAAGCTCTGGGTCCTGATGGGTAAACCACATAAAGAAATTCTAAAAATAGATCATGATCATCTCCATGATCTGCCACTCTGGCATCATTTAAAAGGTAAAGTTGGTCCATTATCAGTACTCCTGGCCCAAGCCCAAGAAAATTTGACTGCTCATATTAAATTTTGTTTAAGCTGTGCCTGATCAAATGTACTTGATCTATGGCATATTGGAGATTTCCCTTCTAATTATTTTCTTGTAAATTGGTCTTTTATTAGTATTACATTTATTACTGATCTTTCCAAATACAAAGGTTATAACTTAACTATGATGGTAGACTAATTATCAAAATATACACAATTTATTTTCTTATCACAAGTACATGACATCCCAGAGTACAGCTATCATTTTCCTGTGTGAGATCACTTTTTTCCTTACATTCCTCTCAGATGAAATTATTTCTGTTAGAGGACAAAGTTTGATAACAGTTTCCTTGTCAACAGTGGCAATGTCACACAAAGTTTTGAAATGGGCACTGTCAATCAGAAAAGCTGAACTATAAAAATTGATATTGAGCAAGCTTATTAAACAGCTTCTTTTCTTTTAGAGGTGCAAACCCAGAAAAAATAGCAGAACTGTCACCACTTTGACACAATTCCATATTGAAAGCTTTAATAAAAATTCAAGTTCAACCCAATTTTACTTTAATTTTACTAATAAAAACTTTAATTTTACCAACGCAAATACACAACATAAAAGTTTTAATGTGCAGAACTTTTTAAGCCTAACCTATTTTTAATAATATAACTGAACTGCTTACAATATAAATATTATCTCTCAGTTAAAAATACTTTTTATTAGGTTAACATATAGATAGCTTTGACACATATAGCAGTCTATTAAATGCTCATCTTATAAATTTATCTGTGGCACTTAATACAGATTTAATATGGATAAATGTAATTAGCGGCTAACAACAATCCATAATTTAAACCTAAATGTACTATGAATATATCATTAGTTTTTAAAGATATGGCACTAAGCAAAAAACTCATATTTGAGCAAAAAAATAAATTGTTTATAAAAATTAAACTCATATGCAAGCAAAATAAATGCATCTCAGAGCTAAATAAAAGTAAGCTCCAGATACTATCTTTACATCAATACAGTGATTTTGAACCTGTTGATATAAACAAAAAAATCTGACTCTAAGAGCAAAATCAAAGTGGATCCAAATCTATTGCAATTTCTTATGAATTCCTTTATATTCAATTTTTTAGACTGAGTTGTTTTTGTTTTTAGACTTAGAGTTTTTGTTTATGTCAACAGGTTTGAAAATCATTGTATAAGTTTATTGTTTTTTAACTTTGCTTGCATCTGAGTATATTTTGCTTACAAATGAGTTTTTTTGCTTGGTGCCATAGCTTTGCAAATCACTGCATGGGTTATATTAAATAATAGGACAACATATCACATGTATACACTTTTTGTGGCCAATCACAAAGGTAAATTTAAGAAAATTAGAATGGCACAATTAAACTCTGGATTAAAATGAAATCTATTAATGAGAATGTTGTTGGTGCAGAAGTGGACACACCTTTTTCATTATCAAAACACACCTGTGAATAAAACAGTGTATACACAATATTAAGATAGCATTTTTTAAAAAAATATCAATATGATAATCTTAATAAAGCAAAATATTTTGTCTCTTTCTAAATTACTTTCATGTTATGAATTCAGAATCTATTAGCAAAAATGCATAATTGTCAAGTCCTATCTCCAAATTTTGAATTGTATTTGTGATTTGGCCTTTTTCAATTGATATTTTTTAGCATTTCATTTGAATATTTAAAATTGTGTGATCTCATAAAAACTTTTCAAATTTCAACTTGAGTTGCATATTTTAAGTGAACAAAACAAATCAACCAGAATCATAATTGGATAGTTCAAATACATCCATTATTTTTATTAAGTTTACTATGTTTTTTGCAAGTATGGGGTATCAAATATAATAGCAAATTCCAAATCACAAATTAAAACCACTAGTAAACTCAAATATCAATTTCAGGAAATGAAGTAGAAATAGAATATACAGGTGGAAAACTAATAAACACTAACTCAACTTGAGAAGCTTCACTATGATCTATAATCAAGTGAAGAATTTAATTTGATACCTTTTTTAGACACAAAAATCAAATAAATGTAAAATCCTCTAAAATAGGCTCTAGTGAAATGTTAAAAATGCCAAGAATATACTTATGGGAAGTATAAAAAAAATAAAGAGGAATGTTAAACAGAGAGCCATACTTAATTTGATATGAATATTGAGGGCTATATAGTATCATGGCAAGCCAAATACTGTTCATGTACATTATTTTAGTCATGAGGCTTGTCCAGGTAGTGTTCCAATTAGGCTTTGAAATGCTTGATTCTTGTATAAGATATGCATCTGATAAGAAGGCCACCAATTATTCATCAGTTGTGGAATTACTTTAAGAAAGAGAATTGTAGACATCACAACACACTCTAAATCACAAAAAAAACATGATACTATTTAAGGCTAAACAAAGAGTAAACAACAACCTAAAAATAAACTAAAGCCCTAAAAAACACATATTTAATATAAATATATACATTTTTATTTTTATGGACAGACAATTACATTCCCAACCAGCTCATGCACCAGCCTGCGGGGCAGCCTGTCTACAAGGGCATCCCAGAGGGTCCAAGAATAGACCCAGAACACAACTTTAGGGGAGTAATGCCAACACAGGCCTCCCAAGGTGTCATTGTAAGCCAACTGCCCCCATATTGCAAGAAATATATAGTAGTATAAATACCCAGAAAGAATTCACTCTTGAATCCTGCCACTAAAGTCTCCTATCAGGGTCATTGGGAGCAACAAGGTTACCCATTACTTCACTGTTTAACCAGTTATAACATGGCCTCATACACTGAATCCCAGATTTACGGTTAAATTTTTCAGCTATTTGATATTTCTTATGAGCCCTTAGTCACAACTGAAGAGCCATCTGTACCTGTGGTGTATTTCACAATTGACAGTGACATTGGATGTAAAAAAGATATTATGTTCTATACATGGGTAAAAACCCTGTATGTTGATCCTAATAGCTTAAATGCTTCAGTATCCACCAAGGGGAAGTGTAGGTTGATGGATAGTGAGCGTGAAGCTCTCCTCAACTGCTTGAACAGAGGAATGGCAGTTCGGGATATTGTGTCCCAATTTGGTATCACGGCTAGATACATTGCCAACATCAAACACCAAGTATGGCAATACTAGGCAAATTGCCAAATACACCAAAGCAAAAAGACAGCCAAAACTCCTTCAGCCCATACACATCAACCAATCAAGCAGTGGGTAGCCAGGATTGCCACCTGGAAACACTTGCTGTCTAATCAATTTTAGCCATAGAATTTGGTGTTTTTTTTCTAAACCACTTGTATATAAAACTATTGTTGATTCAGGATTCTCATGGAAATTATAGGGTGTTCATCTATATAACAGGAACAGCAAGAAGGCTATAGAATATTGGAAAATCTATACTGAAACCTATCTTGCCCTAAAGAAGAGCAAAAATATTCTTTTCTTTTATATAGATGGATATTTATTTTTCTTCTCACTCAGAGCTAGACATGAGTAAGTTGAGAAGGGATCAAAGGATAGTGTAGTACATTGTGCCACTATCAGATACCAAAAATACTCCATGGTAGCGCTTCTTGGTTTCAGTGGTTTAGAATAAAATTAAATGACTAAGGTGTCAAAACTGTGAGGTCAACTCCCAGTAAGGTTCCACACACAAAATACTGTATCTTTTGATTCAACTATCCTAGCACTCATAGCCAAATGAGGAAGTCAACTCAAGTTATCAAACAAGAAAATATAAACCAATAAAAATCTTGACCCATAAGTAAACTCAATTTTGTGCTTCACTCATTAGTAGGATCAAACCACCTCCTTTCTGTCCAACCAATTGATCAGTGAGAACATTGTTTCTCCTAAACAATTCAATACAGCTATATAATTTCCAATGTCTCAATAAAGACAAATATCTAGCTTCTAAAATATTTTTCTCCTTGTAACTCTGCTAATACAGTACAGTTACAGCATTGATAACACAGGTAGGCTCTTCATTCTACCTTTTTTTCTTCAAAGTGTCTCCAGTTGCCTTTACCTATTGCAGTAAACAAATACACAGAAGAATCATTTAAGGACTTTTCCTGAACTGGGCGCCCTACACACCAAGAAATGAAATCCCTGAAGTACATGTCTTTTATCAAATCATGATCATTCCAGTACTTTTCTTTAATGCCCTGTTTGCGCAAGGGGTTTTCCAGGAATTCTCTTCAGTACCTCAAACCACTGACAAAATATCATGACTGCACATGTGACACACCATCTTTAAAGCTCAGCACTGGAGTTTATTGCTGGCATCAATAACAAAAATTCCATAGCATAAATCCAGTTGGCACAAAAAAAACTGACACAACTGAAATTTCAATTTTGTTTCTGGATCATAGAAATTTCTATCCAACTGACCCATGATGCAGAAACCTGGTATAAAAATGACAAAAATAATACAGAAAAATACTAGAACACATCTAAGAAGGATTTTTTTACATTTTGTCATGAAAAAACCACACTCATGATTATACATCAGGTCAAAGACCTGACTCAAACCAGTACTGTGAAAGAGTTAACAAGGGCCTATGAAGATTTGTGTCTAAAATCTTCATCTGATGTGGTTTTTTATAACCCTGCCACACACCTCATGTGCTATGAAGCCTTCAAACCTCATATGACAAGACACATGAACCTTGACCAAGATACTAACTTGCAGAGTTTGTACCATGAAGCAGAGAAATCAGAATAGACCTCCAATGTACTTCAAAAGTGCAGACAGGGAAAAGAGAGAGACCCAAGGATCTCAATTCCTCTGATCATGCTAACCACCATTTTTCTAGCACAACAACCACAAACCACAAGCAGAAAACACTCAAAATAATGAGGGCAATAGTCAGTTATATGATACACACTTCAAAGTCACCAATACTCAGAACAAGTCAGATGAGATAAAAGCTCAGGGAGGAGAAATAAGCAAACCAAGCTCTCCTCACCCTTATCAGACTTGCCCAACAGGAAATATTGCCCAAAGGACGTGAATCAGTGTCCAATGATTCAGGTGCCATCCAACAACCCTGTACTCTACACTATCACTCAAGATCACAATATTTTATGCCCTATTAGTTCTTCTTTCAAAGTTACACTGGCTCAGCGCTTCTAGATTTAGGCAAAGATTAAACCTTGATCAAGAGCAACTTTTTGAACAAGTTCAAGCTAATAATCAATCCTTTGCTGATTAAGAGTGTAGTTTTAGCTGATGAGCATCACATTTCTGTTACCAAAAATACTTTTCCTTTTGTCATTGCTCTAGAAAATATGCGCTTTGCCATTCAAGGGCTGTTCATTGACTTTGCCAGGTTTGATCTGATACTTGACCTGGACTGGATAAAACAAAACAACCTGCATCTGAATTGGTTCACCTCATTCTTAATCATCAATTGTGAGAGTGTTAACCATCAAGTATACCCCAACACAGTAGACCAGTTGCTAAGAGATCATGTATTTGTTCAAATAACTGAAAGCCAAGGAGAACAAGAGAGCTTGAAATTCATTGACTGGGACATGTTTCAGTGCAAGATAATCCACTTCAAAGACAATATGGAGACTCCAACCACACAAGACCAGGAGATCATTGCAAAAAATCCTGAAATTTTCAATAAAGCACTTTCTGGAATACCCCCACAGAAGACCATCCAACATCCATACAGTTAAAAGATGACATTCCTAAGAAAAAATCAATATACTATGAATAATTGTTGACCAGGGATTGTGGAAAGCTTAATTCATTAGGCAATTATTGGCAATTAACCAGGGCCAATCAATTACCCTTTTGGAAATTAGTGTCATTTATCACATAATTAAATGCATGATTAGTGATCCATGACGTTGTTGCCAAGGATTAATCACGCCATGTTGCTGCCATCCCAGCATTAATTATTCTTGGCGCCAGAGCGCCACTATAGTTTACATCAAGCGCTGAGACGCCAGCACAGTTATTTGCAAGCACCAGAGCACTGCAATAATTAACATTGGGCGCTGAGGGACCAGCTTTGAGAGGAAATAACACCAAGGCGCCAGGTTCAACTTGAGTGATTGATTCAACTTCCATACCAAATAAGGTCTGAATATAGAAGTTTCTGTATATCAAATATGAGTGCTATCTGGTGCGCTAGCAGAGGGTACCCTTGTGCTAGGTGTCACAGCATTGCGGGATAGTGCCATAAAAGGGAAAGTTGTCTCTTTTTTCACCAGCACAACCAAGACTCTACAGTGTGCTGGAATGTCCTAGAAGACATTGCCAGCAACTGATCATTAGTAATATGAGAATACCCCTATATAAGGTGTTGGCAGTAAACGCCAAGGGGCAGATTTTTGGACCTACTCATATAAGATTAAATAAAAGTTATCCATTACAAATCAATTGGTCAAATGTCTTTCAAATCCTCACATTCAAAGGCATGCATTGAGTGTGTGCCCCTGCCTCCTAATCCTTCTGTTGAATCTGCTGGCAAACGCCAAATTTTCAACATATACTATCTCACTTCTAACAAGAACAACCCCCTGTGTGCCTACTTTAAAAAGGCCCTGAAAAAGGGCCTATTAGACCTTCACAATCCCACTTTGGCACTGTGATGTTATTTTAGGTCAAGAAAAACAGATCTCTATGGCCAATAGCCAACTATTGTTCACTCAATGAAGTAATCATCAAGAATGATACCCCTTATCACTGATTGATGAATTGCTTGATGCCCTGGGAGGCATACCATATTTTTATAAAATAGACCTTATCATGGGCTACAATCAAATATACATCAAAGAAGAAGACATCTTCAAGCTAGGCTTTTGAACCAAGTATGGGTTTAAAAATTTGTTGTTATCAACTTTGGCGTGACATCAATTAGTGAACATTCATAGGCAAAAACTGCACATATTGAGAAAATAGAAGGGTTTACTAGACTGTATCAGAAACGTCCAGCTAGCTTGAATAAATCAAATTTGGTTCAACCAATGTACCCTCCACATTTATGACCTTCATGAATGAAGTCTTTGCTCCCCACATTAGGGAAACATGCCTTGGTTTACTTAGATGGCATAGTTTTATACAGCCCCAATGAAGAACAACACTAGAAGGATTGGGAGGCTGTGTTTGCCATCCTAGCTCAATACAAACTCCTTGCCAAGTCATTCAATTAACATTCTTTTGTGAGCAGCTGCACTCCTTGGACCATGCTTTATCCAATGACAGCATCAAACCAGACCTCTAGAAAGTACAAGCCATTTTCAAGATGCTGCCTCCCAAGGACAAAAGCAAACTAAGAACCTTTCTTGGGATGATTGCCTACATTTGACAATCCATACCCAACTGTGGCATTCTCACCGCGCCCTGTTAGCAATCACATGTATCAAGCCCAAATTTTTGTAGACTCCCCAGCAAGACCTATGCTTCTGGCAGCTCAAAGAGAGATTTGTGTCTGCCCCCATAATGAAGTACCCTAGCTGTGATAGGAACTACCATATGGAAATTGACCCCCAGACACCTCCATAGGTGAGGCTCTCTGTATCAAAACAGAATCAGCAATTTCCTACTAGTTTTCTATGAAAATCCCAAACCAACCAATGGGAAAGGCTGCTACCCACCCCACAACAAGGAGCTAATTGCCATTGTGCACTGCCTTGTCAAGTGGCATCACTACCTCTAACGCCAGGAGGAATTGATGACTCTCGCTGATCATAATTTGCTCATTCACTTCACGGCCTAAATTGATATCTCACATAGACAAGCACAAAGGGCGGTGTTCCAGGAAAGGTTCAAAATGAAGATAAAGAACAAACCAGGCCCAGAACTTGTTACAGCTGACGCCCTATCCTGCCTTTACGTCTGTGCCTCCAGAGGCCGGGATGAACTGTACCCAGATTGGCCCCTTCTTGTCCTTTGTACCAAGGTTGAAGGGTTCCTCTGGGCACCACAGATATCATCTGGGATACAGTGGTCAAAAGCAAACACTTGTTTGCCAATGTATATGGTACCCTGCATCAAAGAATGACAGACAGGACTACCTCCCCTATGTTCCAAACCACCAGAGAGTCAACACTGTAATACGCTACTGTTGAGACCTTGGGCACATCACAGGCAAAATTATCTACAAACTCCTCAAGCACACGGCCTGGTGGCCCACATCATTCTGCAGTGTTCAAGGAGCCTTAGGACAGTGTGAAGCGGGCAAGAAATACGCCACAAGCAATGGACCCCCAAACCGGTGCTCCCAATCAGCACTCAGCAGCTGGCTCAACCATGGGTGCTGGATATTGTGGGCCCATGCCAGGCAAAGCCAAGGATTACATCATTGTGGGAATTGATTTTGCCACCAGGTAACCAGCAGCTCAAGCAGCCAAAGCCCATACCAGCAAGGATGCACATCAGTTTATAGGCAAAGCGGCCATCAGCAAGTTCAGAACGCCAGAGCTGCCCATTACAGATGGAGGCAAGCAACTGACATTGGGCATCACAAACACCTATCTGGCCAAGCAAGGGGGGAGACACAGCAGCTACACCAGGCCACCTGCCGGCAATTGGTAGAGCAGAACAAAAGGATGGCTCCCCATGCAAGCGTTGCCAACCTCACTGCCGGGCACCCACAGATTGGCCAGAACAGTTACCTGAACCCCTCCTGGTGGGCCATATCCAAGCTGGACGGATCCACTGGAGAAGCCCTCTGAACCAGTTTCCAGCTCACAGCCCAGCATAATCCAAGCCCAGATGGGCCCAAGCTTGAGATGCCTAAGAGGGTACCACCCCAAGACGGCCCAGATGTGCGCCCTGCCAATTGCAACCACGAGGCCTGGGGAAAAACTGATTTCCAAGCATGGCAACCCCCCGTGAGGGAAGGTACAGAGTTGGGGAGAAATCCTGGGTGGCGAGTGCCGGCAAGAGCAAGCTACCGCCTGAAAAGGTAGACCTGCCATAGTGGCAAGGGTAAACAGTAGCAAGGCTCACCCGGCCCAAGGGGTGGGCAGACAATAGCAGGACAAGGCCTCCACCGCACTGGCCCTGACCATGTGAAACAAGACAGAGGCAGCAGGTAGCTACACCACCCCAACCGAGCATTGGCCGGTGGAGTACAGAGCCCACACACCAGACAACCCTCCTGCCGATCCACCACCCAGGAAGGCCAACTATCCCAGGGGAGTATCAAAACTGCCGGGTTGCCCCCCGCAAGGCTTTGCACAAACAACCCTTGGTCCTCAAATTGACTGCCCTGGCACCTGTAGCCAAAAGGGGAGGTCGGCTTAATCCCCAAACCAGGAACCAAGAACCAACTTGATCTGAACCCCAGGGGTGCAGATGATTTAGCACCCGACCTATTGGCCGGATCAAGCTGCCCCCTGCCCCTCCAACTGAGTGATCAGCAGGGACCTTGTTTCTGCTAGAAGATCCACCTAAACTATACAGTCTCCTGTGGTGCAGCAAGGATGTTATTGAGTCTCTAGATATGTCCTCCCTGTAGCTCTGCTGATGGGGCACAGTTATGGCATCCCTACTTCTGGAGGTAGTTATAGCCATGCCTCTATATTTTAATATAGGGACTTATAGCAGGGTTGGCGGTACTGTCTTTTGCTCTAAGCCGATAAAGTTAGACCTGAGGAAGGGGGTGAGAGATAGGGCTACGCTTCCCTGCCAAGTCTAAAAGGGTATGTGGCATCTGGCTTTATCCATGGACTGGCATTGAGGCTGGCCCAGCTGCCTGTGATGTTTCTAATGGTTGGTTTGCAAGGCTAAGAGTGAGGCTGAAGTAGTGTTAGGGTGGCGCGGCAGGGGTAACCTTGATGGTGGGTTTTAGAAGGAAGCTTGCTTGACAGCTTCCACAGCATTGGTGCTCATGACGAACCATATAGCTGAGTCACTTAACTAAGCAGAGTCAGTTGTCTACCTGGGCCACTCCTCAGGGCTAGCTATCCAGCAAGTGGCTACTAGTTAGAGATGGTTGCTCACATAACCCAAGCAACTTCAATGCAGTGGGCTTGGGGGCCCATTATCTTAGAGTGTCTGGCCTGGGGGCTGATCCATGGTGGGCTCTTCTAGATGGAATGTAGATGATGGCTTATATGATGGCCCTCCTGTTCCAGAATATAATTAGAGTTTAGAGTAGTGATTGTTATAAGATGCATATCTGGGTGCCTGTTGAGGTGGACTAATTAATTATGCAATACCTACATGCTACATTCATTAGTTAGGGGCAGGGGGGTTTGCTGATGCCAGGATATGATTTGGCCATTGATCCTGCAGCCCGGTCACCCGGGGTTTTCTGTTAACCCCGTGCTTAGGCCGCATACATGTGCGCTTGCAGTTGTTGGTTGGATCTGTTAATTAGTCAATATCCAAAGATCCTGCCACCTCCCAATCTGATTAAAAACCAACCCCGTAGAGAGACGATACTTTGCCTTGTGAAAGATCCTTTTCAGATACCGCTCTATTCGGGTAGAAGTGGCAGGTACTGGATTGCATCGTGATACGTCTGTTGGTAGAGCTATACTGTACCCTTTTTTGCCCTACATATTTCCACAAAGCCTATTGAACCGTCCAGCCATTTTGCTCGGGAATATTTGAATTTAGCCATCGATCTAAGTTTAAAGTTTGCCTATCAAGATCGTAGAGCTACCCGGCCTTGTATATCTGGTTCGAGGTTATGATTTCACTAGATCGAGAAATAACTTAAATTCAATGAAGGGCTGGTTGCTAAGCTGCAAGCGATGGACCTATCCTTATAAGTTTATGTGGATAGCCATCTCCACAGCAGGTTGATTTTATTGAAGCGGGAATGTTTTAGAGCCACTGCTCCTGGACTTTCTTCTCCTGTAGCTTTGGTTGTTAGTGGAGGTGTGTTTGGGAGGCTTACCATCGGGCCAGCTATAAAGATGCCGATCACCAGGACAAAGACAGTAGACAGAAGAGCGACCTTTGAAAAGTCTGGGCTCAGCACGTCGAACTGTTGGGAAGGGGCGTAGCTAGTCCAGAACACATCGAGCCCGAATCCAAATATAACAGCGGTGGACTCGTAGACGGTGGGTGATGAGACGATGTTAGAAATTCCCGCAACCTACGGTTATTAGAGAATACGTGCTACATCTTACATCCTGGCCATAGGTGAGAACAGCCTTGGGATCTAGTTGGATTGCCGGAGTGTAGTCCAAAACACTCTCGATACTGTTAAGACGCGGCGTATTGGGATAAGGCCGCATGGCGTCTAAGATTCTGGAAGGAATAGCAACAATATGGTTCCCAGGGGTAATCGCAAAAAGAAATTCCCTGTTAGCGATGCCCTGACGAGTCACCGTGACGCCTACGGCAGAGGCCATCCCTTCAGAAACAAAGGCCCGGGAAGAAACATATGGAAGTGGACGTACGAACGAAGGATAGTCCTTGCTTGCTTCGGCACGCACATTGGGGAACTGGCTTTCAAACAGCTCTAGAACTACTGTAACGTAACTCTTGGAGTCTGAGCTATCCCAGAAGTGATAAACCACGGTGTTTTCTGTGACAACAGCCTGGAAGTGATCTCCAAGTGCATTTGGATGCACGGTCTCGTGCAAGATACTTCCTGAGATGCCATCAATAAGATTAACAACAAGGCCTTGATTGTAACTAGCCACTAGAATCAGGTGGGGATTTAAATACTTGTAAAGGACTCTTCGATCCTTCAGAACTCTGCCTCTAGATGCGCTACGGCGAGGAGTGGTGGCAATAACAGCTAGAATCTGATTGGCTGGTATTCCAAGCTGCCAGGTAGGTTGCACAATAGCAGAATTCTCTTGAGCGATTAGGTGGAACCCACCAATGCTTGAGGAATTTGATGAAAACCCAAACACTTTCTGAGGAAGGCGTTCCATTTCGGAAAATGCGTTGGTGAATGAAGGTAGCATCTTGACAGTACCACCCCGAATAAACGCAAGAACCTGGGTTGCTTCCGAGGGGTCGACTAAAGGAAGAAGCATTATTTCTGGGCGGGAACCAGAAATAACCTCTTCAGAAGGCAGGTGAGGAGAAACGAAATCCAACCCAGTAAACCCATCAATCCTCATTAGGCGTGTTTCACCCTCGAATGAAATGTGAGGCTAAAGCTTATTGAGGTGGGTACTAAAGAAGAACTATGTTACCTCTTGATGGGTGACGACGCCAAGGACAGGCGGGAGCTTAACAAGAGCTGAGCGGAGAAGCACCAACTTCACAATAGGCAAACCTATAAAGCGTGACCAAGCAACTGCTCCCTTTTCAAGACTATCCAGGGCCATCAGCTTTCCACCGGGGGTGGAAAATACCAAAAGCTTACGGAACCCTAACTTATCACGGACTCGGATACCATCAGAGGCCCGCTGAGAGAGAAGGCGACTGCTGGTAAAGAAAGAGCTGACGGTGGCCCAGTTGGAACAAACTCTATGGAAATATTGCGATGCTAATCCATCCAGGATAGGCTCATCGGCTTGGGTCCAAAGATGTGAGTCGGGCAGCTCAAGTATAGCGTATTTGTCGGCGTAAGCAAGGCTCTCTTCTCTAGTCCAAACATGCTGAAGTTCGTTCAACCCTCCTGAAAACATATGCATGGAGAGATCTTCTGTTGTAACCATCATAACTACCATGTTGGATCCAAGCGGCGCCACACTCACTGAGCTCACCTGACCAAACTGCATTTGATTCAAAGTAAGCTTAGTTTCTTGAAGACCATGTTTCTGTGAGGTAACTCCCAAAAGTGTATGATCTTTGGCTTTATCAGCAGCTCTGGGCGATACAAAGTAGAGTTCAGAGCCTTTTGGGAAAGCCCCCAAGACACCATCTCCCACTGTGGTTGAGGAAACAAGAGAGAGTATATCGCCATCAAACGAGAAAGAACTACAGTGAGTTACAGTAGAGTTAGAGATCCCTTGTATGTGAAAGGTGTTTTCGGAATCGCCTCCAATAAACTCAATCCTTTCTGTGTATAACTCCTCAGCTTTAACTTGAGAGTGAACTGCTTCCTTTAAGCTAGCACCTCTAAACGAGACAGCAGAGATATATTCAAGCTTGGCGTAAGAATCACCACACGAAGTTTCTCCCCAGAAAACAGTATAGACCGAGTTGAGCAAACTGACGTGAAACTGTGAGCTGGGATTCGACGGAAAAGAATCAAACACAACTCTTTCCAATTCTTTGCCGTCAGTAGCGTTTAACAAGTATGTAACCACTTTCATGCTCTTTGATTCAACGCCTGCTACATAAATCCCCTTGTTTGTTGTAAAGACTTTGGATAACATTACGGAGCTATAAACACTCAGATCCTAATTAGTCTAGAGCTGTACCTTTCAGAAGGTTCCCAGAGCCAAACAGGTTTTGATACACCTACTTTGTATTTGACAACTAGTCGCCCATTGGAAAGCGTGACAAGTTTCCGGGTGCTAATATAATCCAGGCCTTTGTTCTCTCCGTAGATCCAGGCGAGGCTGATACCAGACCTTCCATTGTCGAAAGGGTTGTGACTTCTAGGACAAGCTTGCATCGAAGGGATCATTTTAGGTATACCCAACCGAAACTCCCAAAGAAGATGTCCTTTTATCGGATGATAAAGTCGGATGTAGTGATGAGAACGCAGCTTACTGATTGCCCAAAGGACTGAAAAGCTATGATTAATAAATATACCAACATGTGTTAACAAGTCACTTATAAATTATCGAACTGATACATGACTAAGGGTAAGAGAACTTTGAAGAAAACTCTATCAATTACATAGGAACCAAAAGGCTAACCATAAAAGATAGAATATATCCTCACCATGCTGGTCGGTGTCCATGTCAAGAGTAGTTTCGTTGGAGTTTGGGCTTCTACGCCAAGCTAAACATGTGTTAGACCCAAACATATGACTTCTTACAAAAAATCAATTTGAAGAGGGATCAAAAATGGAAATATATAACGGCAATACTATAGATGAGAAAAAAGGGCTAAAAGCGAGAAAAACTATATCTTTCTTAGACTTTAGGTCATCTCTTAATTGTTAAACATCAAAAAGATTTCATAAGTTATATGGCAAACTAAAATATCCTGGAAGCAGGTAGCACTTCAAACCCTCTTAAAGAAGCATATTATTAAAAAAGAAAAGTCACCTATAGAGCCATCAGTTGGTTTTAAAGCAGCAATGTAATTTTTTTCGGTCCGAACGATAGGAAGGATCTTATCGAGGGGATCAACAGGTGCATCACCCTCGCCTGAGGAGACCTGGTAGATTATAGTCTGCTGGGGTGTGCCGACAAAACGCAGATGCCTAAAGTTGAATAAAGAATTTTGAGTAAAAATAAACCAAAAGGCATTCAGCAACATTTTCGGGCTGCAGGTCGATATAAAGTTCAAAGCCAAAAAAATGTTGCTTTACCAGTCATTAACCCCAGCCTGGTCAGGAAAAAGTGCTAGTGAGCTACCTATCTGCGAACCAATATACAATATGCTACTGATATAGCCTGCTCTCCACATGTTAGAAAACTGTGAAAATATTAACTTGCGTTGAGCGTCACGAAATTAACTTTATGACTGATATTTCAAGTGTCACGTAGTCAAAGTTATGGAGCAGCGATAGGATTGGACTAAACTATCTTAAAATGGCAAGTCATTTAATTATTTCAGTAACTCTAGTTGATGCCTTTTAAATCACAAAGTTATTGGGTGTTCTGCCATTCAAAGATAGGTACAGAGTTAAATTCAATGTTTAAACACCATCTTAACATGTCATATTATTGTACCCCGTTGATCACAATCTCGATAAGATAGCAAAACATACCGCGATATGAATTAAACTTTAAAAGCTATTGTTGATTAATAAAATTACTTAGTTACCACAACTGGTAAAAGGGGCTCAACACTTTCCCAGGTAACTTGTAGATTTCAAAATAATCAACGGTATGAGCCAATTTTAAAATGCTTTGGGAATTTCAACAGAACATCTCTGGGAAACCATAGTTTTTTTGGACTAAGTTCAGGATCATGGTTAAGACAACCGACCTGGTGCTGCAGTTGACATGATCTAGCCTTAACAGTTCAATATCCTGCAAGCCCCAAAGCTTGCTCAAACCACAAATTAATCAAGCAAACTTCACCCTTTCCTTACTGATCAAGTTATCATATTTCTAATCCTTGTTAGTTGACATCCAGCTTTTTAGAGGCCATGCCTTTTGAAACATATGCTTTTTATCTGGATCTGTGGTCCAGTTGCTCTGATATCTAAATCCTCACCTGTGAAGCCTACTGCTTCTGTTACACCTGTTGTGGTACCTATGTCTATTCCTGCCCACACCTTTGCAAAATTAAGGTCTTTATGCAATACCCTCTTCAAAAAATTTCATTGTCCTACAGTTACCACAGTTTGGCAAAGTAATGTGTACAGCCAATACAGGAATTAACCAGGCTTCGCATTTATTTAAAGTAAAGAAAGATCATAACACAATAAGATCACCTGATTTGGCATGAATAGATGCACTGCAAAATCTTTATTAAGTGCAGAAAAAATATGCAAATAAAATAAAGGCTACAAAAAATAAGTATATCTTCAATAAAGGGGAATCATAAGGCTTTAAATCCAAAAGAGTATTATGCTCATAAGATGTATTTGAGACAACCTCTCTATCACAAATGTTATTTTGCTATTAATCATGAAGCCAGTTCCAGAACAAGGATTGAACCCTGGCTCCTGCCCCTGCCAGCCTGCTTTGTTTGGGCTCAAATCTGAGGATGATTTGAATGGAAATCAGCTTATGGTAAAATCCTTGCAGCTAGCACAGGAAATCACAAGCAGAAGTCCTGTATCTGGTAACATAAGCTACATTCAAGTAGTAGCAAATCACCGTAAAGAATGCCCTGAAGATTTCTGCTGTCCTGCCAATGAGATCCAAATAGAGATTTTCTAAGACACTGAACCTAAGAGGTGCCTGATATCCCCACCCCTGCCTCTCAACCAGGCTAGTGAACAGAAAGGTCTAGTTGTCTATTCCACAACTTTAGCCAATGATGCCAGCCAGTACCAGATGCTATACTTGCACCCTCAAGTTTTTGTCACCCAGCAGCTCAGATTTTCAGACTCCCAATTTAAAGATAAGAGCCATGTAGATGGTATATATACCTTGCCAGGTGTAAGTCAAACCCCACTATCGTTTTGAGTAATAAAGCTGGTATGAATCTTTGGGTCAAACATATCTTGCCTTATGTTATACTTGTTCTCTTGTACTTTCATACCAATTCACCAGGCCCTGCTGCTTCTGCCATCTTGCTTATAGATCCTACACACCTCACTCCAGTGTTATTCTGTCCTCCTGGTGCTTCCTTTGGCCCTATACATTTCATCAAATATCCATTGGACCTGGCCTTATCTGAGTTTCTCTAGAGAACATCCTTCTAGCCAACCCCCTGGCAAGATCACTCAAGCCAGAGACTTTTATCCGAGAGAACTTTTGATACACAGCCCAACCTGGTCTCTTTAAGGAGAAATATAATCACCTACCCACATATTTGATACATATGACTCCTTCTGTCACCCTGCAGCCTGACTGCCTGAAAGATTTGGGGATCGCAAATGAGATCTTGTCCACCCAACTCCTTGGTGCAATGCATATCACATTGACTGGGTTGATGGGCTTTATGATCCTATTGAGTGGTCCCTAGTCCCTGCTAGGTTGGCCCTTCTCCAACATACCCAAGTTAGCGCCTGTATTGTGGTGGGCACTCCCAACTAGCTTGGCGGTCCCACTGCCTGTCTGCAGCTGTCATGATAGCCCCTATAATGCTGGAAATAGACCAAACTAGTTGGAATACTTGTCAGGGATCCAAGCTTGGATGGCTGGCCCATCATTTTCAGGGATTATGCAGGCCAGGGTTTTTGCGGGCAGGGCCCACCACAAGAGAGGAGCTATGTCATAAGTGACAAACTCATATTGACCATGCTCATAGGAAAACCTCAACTACAGGAATTAAACCCTGATGCCCTGCGGGCCACCAGCCTGCAGATTTCTGGACTTGAACCAGAGCGGGATTTGACTTCAGGGAATCTTCTATGGCTTGATGAACAAAAAATACCTGCATTGAGAGCCCCCGTGCCAAGGGTTCCTGCTAACCCAACCAATGAGAGGGCGGGCCAAGCCAAAGATCCTGAAATAGCCTGGGCCTCCATGAAATGAGAAACAAAGAAACTTCTTGTATAACGTGGGCCACCCAGAGATGATCAATCCCATGGCCTGACAAGGAAATTTGAGTATTCTCAGTTCAAACCAGCCAATGAATTAACTTCCGTGACGGATGTCACTGAGGACTGAAAAACCCTGGTAGACGGTAGCGCCAGGCCCAAGGAATTTGTAAAAGTTTACCCCTGGCAGATAGGCATACTTATGCCCTGGACTGCCGGGAAGTTGCCCATCACCATTCTTGCAATAAAGTGACTTGAACCTTTGGTTCAACCAGGTTATTCCATATTTGATTTTAGTTCTATTTCATTTGCAGCCCATCTCCCGAGGTTTTGTACCTTCCACTTACCCAACCCAAGAACCCGCAGACCAGCCACCCAAACTCTATCAACCACCAGGAGCTCCCTTTGACCTAGTACATTTCACTGAATACCCACCCAAACCGGCATATTTGGATTTCACCCTAGAGGAAATCCTAATCTACAACCCCAAGGCTAGAACTAGAGTGACGGAAACTGTTTACAGAGAAGGCACCAAAATTATCATACCTCCTCTGCTATTCTGCAACAAGTACAACTACCTGCCCGCGTATTTGGTTCCAATGACTCTGCCTCTCACCCTGCGGCCCAACTTCCGGCAAGAATCCAGTGCGGCCAATGAATCCGCTTCCACCCAGATATTTGGAGTGATGTATATCCCTTTCACTGGCTTAATTGATGCAATGGTACCTGCGAGCAGATCTTGGGCCCTCCTGGGCAAACTGTTATCTTATATTGTGAAGCTAGCACCGATCTTGTGATGGGCCCTTTCTGCTGGGCCCCTGGGCTATCCACCCGCAAGTTCCCAAGAACCCCCCACAGGCTGGATCCCTGACAAGCTAACTTAAATAGGTAGGAGAAGGACTTTCTCACCCAGAACCCCAGGACAGAGGCCAGGATTATAGTATCAATCACCCCTGTGAGGGTGATATACACAATTCCAGACAGCTTGCTAGTGTGGTCAGTTGAAAGGTTGGGCAAGGAGGTAGGCATTGGCTTGGAGGTCCCAGGTGGTTCCATATCCAGTTTATAGGCAGGCAGGCAGGCAGGTAGTTGAACTTGCCTCTAAACAGTTTTGGTGACAATAGGATCCAGGGGCCTTGGCAGTTGTATCTAGTTGCAGATTTTATATGGGCCAAGGGATCTAGCTCAAGGATCTTTTATGGGGTGTATTCCTTATACTTGGGGTTTAAAGGGTACTCCGTGAAGTGGACAGGATCAAAGGGGACACCTGGAGGACAGGAATCTGCAGGCAAAAGGGCAGGGTGATCTTGTACTGAATTGATAGATGGCAAAGATAAAATAAGGCAACAGCTGTGAAAGCCAAAATAACATAACCTTTATTCAAAAATGGCAATAAGTTTGGAGTACGGGGTCCTTTGGTCTATATAGCACCTGTGAGGCTCCTGTTCATCAGTCCCCAAAGTGTGTCCTGGGTCATAGCCAGGGACCGGCTTGGAAGAGCCATCATTTCTCAGCAGTGGTGAGTGGTTGGCCAGAAGCTTGTACGTAGCCTGCATAAGTGCAAACTTCTCCAGCATCATCCTAATTACTAGGCAGGCTTCCCCACTATACACCTGTACTTCAGCGGGCGCTAGCCCCTCTGTGGGCCTGTACCAATCCTGTAACAACCTGGTAAATTCATTTCCTATAAGCTCCCTTCCCCTATCTGTCATCTCAAGATGACTAGTAACTTTTTCCCAATCCTCCTGGGCAGACTTACTGGAGGCAAATCTTCTACAACCTTGACAATAGGTATCTTTCTCCCCTTGGCTAGGGTAAAAGATATGGGATAGCTCACTCATAGGGCTTGTATTTTTATCACAGGAAAATTTAGGCAGGGGTCATAATAGGCTTTTATTCATGGTCAAAAGGAAGATCTCCTTAGAAACCTTCTTATATAATGCCTGATTTGGAAGAGCAATATGGGTTTATCAATACTTGGAGTCCTTCAACAATCTCTTGGACTCCTTGTACTTGGTCTTGGGCTCCTGCACCTTTATTTTGAGCTCCTGTGGTCTGTTTCAGCTCAGGCTTTTTATCTTTAGCCCTGGCTGCTGTATCTTGGGCTTCTACACCTTTAGCTTGGTCTTCAGCTCCTTCTGTAGTCTTATTGGCCTTTGTAATCCACTTGATCCAGTCCCTTAAGAGTCTCAGATAGCTTCCCTCTTTATAGCTCCTTGTTTCAGTTCAAAATATCTCTCAGAACTCTTCTTTTCCAAAGCTTAAACTATCCAGTTTTTCTCTCTCTAAAATATATTAAACTTTAAAAATTACTTCAGCCAATGAAAGCCCTGAACTTTCTGTTTCTGCTTCTGCTCCTCATTTTTTAGGTTTTAACTCTTAAGTTAAAGCCCTCAAAACACTGAGTAAATAAACTTTGGCTTGCAGCCAATCATATACCTCAATTCAACTGTTTTGCCAAACAGTTACCCAAATGACTTGCTCTTGACTATGGTTCAAACTCAAAGCTGTCTTGCTCTGAGTAAACAACTGCTCTGTGTCCTGAATGGTTTTGCTGTGATTCCTGTCACGTTTTTCTGGCAAATCTCAAGCACTTTTGCCTATGTTTTACATAGGGGATTTTTGAACCCTTGATTCTTCAACGTTTCTCTGTATTCCCTGCATTTTCTTTAACGTTTTGCACCTTCAAACTTGCCTCTCAACTCTCCTAGTTGTTCTTGGCAAAATTTGCTTATTTTCCCTTACTGTAAATTCAGAACCTGAACATAAAAATGCAGGATTGTCAAATCCTTGGTCCAAATTTTGAATCACTTTTGCGGGATAACCTTTTTTTAATGAAATTGAATTCTTTGTATTTTTATATGAATTTTTAAAAATGAGGGGAACTCATAGACACTTTGCAAAGTTCAAGTTGAACTGCATATTTCCAATAGACAACATGAATTAACCGGAATCAGATTTGAAGCATTCAAATCCATCAACCATTTCCATTAAGTTTACTATGTTTTTGAAATTGCGGGATTTTCAAATCCAAGAACCAAATTTCAAATCACTTTTGAATGCCACTATTAAACTCAAATAATAATTGTGGGAGCTGGATTCCAAATTGAATGTAAAGTAAGAAACTAGGACAAATCAACCCAAACCAAGAATCTTAACTCTGGATAAAATCAAATAGAAAATCCAATTTTAACAACCATGTTTAGGCATGAAATTAAGTGAAATAAAAATTGTCTAAACTGGAAATGATGCAACATTCTGCACTCTAAATCACTATTATAGCAATCACAAAACCATATAATGACTTATGAGCTACCCTCCTGATGATGCAGAAATTTTTTAAAAGTTTTTTGGCCCCTGGCGTAGCCAAGGGGCCATAAAACCTTCTTTTCAAAGAAGAAGGAGAGGGGGCAAAGATAAACCATCAGTTTACTACACCATGTATTCATGTATTGCTATTAAGGATACTTGATTATAATAGATTTTTTAAAGCGCTAATAATAGAATAGAATTATATATTACAATCTATTTTTATCATGTTGCCTTTTCTTTGGTGTGTTGATAGTTTTATTTGATGTTGATAATGTGCTTGCAATTAATTGGATAGCTTCACCTCCAGTCACCTTGGTGATAGGAGGTGAAGCTATCCAATTAATTGCAAGCACATTATCAACAGCAAATGAACTATCAACACACCAAAGAAAAGGCAACATGATAAAAATAGATTGTAATATATAATTCTATTTTATTATTAGCATTTTAAAAAATCTATTGTAATAAAGCATCTAAATTTTAGCTGTCCTAAAATGGAATAGGATGATTTTTGAGAATGCCTATGATTCCTAAAAGAATTAGCACAAATCCACTCTAGATCCTTTAGCATCCTTTTTGAGACACCCATAAATTATATTTATTTCAAATTCACCGCAATTATGATTTGAAATTTGGTCCTTGGATTTGACAATCTTGCAATTTCAGATTTTTTAAGTTTTCCATGATGTCTATGATTTTTTTGAAATACAGGAAATCTCAAATTGTACATTGGAATCCTGCATTTCTGATTTATGTATCTTGCATTTGTTTGCTGTGTTTTGTCTTTTGTTAGTTGAGTTATCTGCTCAAGAGATCCAAAATTTGCCAATTTAAATAAATCAAAAAAGTCAAATTAAATGTTTGATTTTATAAAATGTTTTATTTTTCACTCAGCTGAGGTGCCCACAAAAGTGATTTGAAATTTGGACCAAGGATTTGACAATCCTGCATTTTTACGTTTAGGTTCTGAATTTACAGTACAGTTTCTCCGTCCTGTTTCCAGTGTCGTAACTTTGCTGTTTTACAGAGTTACAAGGGAAAAAGATTTAGAGGATAGATAATAATCTTTATTGTGAGATAGTGATTATATAGCTATTGTGAATCAATGGATAGAAGGAACATGATTGGTGATCACATGGCTGGATGGAAGAGGGGGTGGCTTGATCCTGCTAATGAGTCAAGCACCAAATTGAGGTATCCACTGTGAGGGATCATCATTTGCTCATGTTGACTGATTTGGTAATCCAAGTTGACTTCTGGGTTTGGCTTTGAGTGGCCAGGTAATTGGATTGCAGGTCACGAACCCGCTTGGTTGGAACCTTGCTGGTGGGTTGAGCCTGCGGTTTCAACACCAGCCTCTTTCTGGCTCCTTTATGCTCAATTCAAACTTAATAAATTCACAGTTTAATTACTGTAAATAATTTCTTTCTCTCTTTCTTTCTTTTTATATGATATTTAATTCTTTTATATCATATCTTTGGTAGCTTAAAATCCTTATTTAACTCTTTTTATATTAATATTTCCTCTCTTAAGACACCAACATCAGCCTTTCAGACTCTATATTCAGTCTGGCTAGTCCCTCCAAGACATCTTCTAGCTATGGAGCTAGTACTGAACTATCATCTTCTGGTCCTTCAACCAACTCTTCAGCTTAGCCAGCAATCAGTCCATCTTAGTTCACAAAAAGCTCCTTTCAGCCCTCAAACAGCTTCTTTCAACTTGTCCTCCAGCTACTTCTGCATCATGATCTTTCAGTCCTTTAGTTTATCTTAACTAGGAACAACCTTGGTTCCACCTGCACAATGAACCATCTTGGTCCTAAACTTCAACATGAACCAACAGTCCCTCAACTAGTCTTCACTGTGATCATACAGTCCTTCTTACTAGTCTTCTCTTCTGATCCCCTACTATGAACCACCTTGGTTCTTTATCTCAGTCCCTGTTACCAGAACCTGTAGTCTCAGGCATGAGTCTACATTGAACTGGTGTTTGACTGGGCCCTTGCAAGTGGCAATTTACGTAGGCCATCCAACCATAGATCAATTAAGTCTATGCTGTTGTCTTTACTCACCCAGGTGATTAAGTCTTGGCTTTCAGCTGCAAAGTAATCAGCTTTACTTCCCAGAGGCCTGATCACACCAAGTTCTGAAGCTGATTCCTCAAGCAACTGCCTTGGTGACACCTCTGAGCAAATTCCTGCCCTCCAATGCTCACTCTGGGTCCACTAAAGCTCTCATAGGGACATAGATAAAGACACCCTACCAATCTATTAGGTAGAATTCTTGCTCACAGACCTCCTGTAAGTGTATCAGGATACATAGAGCCCTCAGTATTTCCCCTCCCTGGCAGCCTGCACTACCCACCAAGGGTCCAAAACTCACAGCCCTGGTAGGCAAGTCCCCTACCATGCTGGTATACACTTCTACCCTGGCAGCCCATGTTACCTGCCAGGGTCTAAACATCTTCCAGCCTGAGTAGCACACACTACCCATCAGGCTGGATCACTCCCCACCCAAGCAGCTAAATTTCCCTGCTGAGCTATCTTATTCCTCACCCCTAGCAGCCACATTTTCCTGCTGGGTGAGGACCTCTAGCCCACAGCAGCCAATATCTTTTGCTGGGTGGAGGTAACATCTGCCCCTAGTAGTCTTTACACCTACTAGCTAGGCCTTACCTTCCCTAGTAGCTATCATTCCCTACTAGGCCTCTACCTGCAATAAACCAACAACACATGGTCCATTTTTAGCATAGCGTCTTTATTCAAAGCCAAATCAACCCTCGCCTGCAAAACTGTTTACATGTAGATCATCACACCACCCCACCTCCAAACTTACTATTTTCCATGAGGGGGTTCATCAGGGCATTAGGAAAAGTGGGCCTGGGGGATCTGGGTGCTTGGGTTCAAAGGCAGTGAAATGGCACCCAGGCCAGGTGCTCTTTCATTGGTCAAAGATCTTGAATTAGCAACCTGATTATCTTGCTCTTGGGTTGCAGTCATGGGGTTGGGCCCTGGGCCCGTGCTTTCCTCAGATGATACATCCTGAATGGCCACTAAGGTGGTCTTCAAGCCCATGAAGCAGATAATAGAAATTTTATTGCCTCCATTAGGCGCCTTGATTGCTCCTCCATTTGATGTGATAATTCTTTTAGCTTGGCTATTTTCCCCTTTTGGATAATCTTTCTTGACTTCAGCTTGTGGGGAATTGACCCCAGGAAAATGCAAGCAGGCGGCCTGCAGGGGCTCAGGGTCAGGGTTCAAATCCCGCCCTTGGGCCCGGGTTTCAAGGGGAAGAAAATTTTCAATCCTAAAAATAATAGAAAATCCTAGAATCCACTGGAAAAATTGAAGGGTTTGAATCAACCTGTTGATCAAAAGTGGGTACAGCAGTCTCAGCTAATCAGCAGGATTGGATTATATGTACCAAACTGACATAAATAAATAGACATAATATGAGGATCATCTAATATAGCCTTGGTTATCAGAAGGGCCATCAGAAATTAATCATTCAAAGGGTTTTTGCTTCCTGAACTAGATACAAGTTTCAACAATGAGATGGGTTAGGAGCCATAGATTCAGGTAGTATTGCTCAGTTACTTACTTTGGTATATATTGGGATTTTTCTATTGTTCAACTCCTAATAGTTTAGTCCTCCTAAATTCTTAAGTAAACCTAAAGCTTATCTACCTTATTTTAACATATCCCAATGCATCTGGTAGTTGATCTGCTCTGGTATGTTTCTTAAAATCTGATTTTTAAATTGTATTGTAACTGGAAGATGAGGCCCAGTTCCTAGTTCTGGTCCTTTGGGTCCTCCCAATGTTACTCTGATGTCTCTCAATGTTGGAGTCTTCACCATGAAAACTGAAACTAAGACTATTATTAATTTCAATGTCCGTAATTTTATTTCAAAGACTTGTTGATCTTGTTGTAGGCTATTTATTTAGGACTACTTGGGCTAGCTTTGATAGCTTTATTGAATCCTAGTATCTCCTTTGGAAATTTTACAAAACAGTATCTGAAGCTGTGTTGGTGGTTAATCATTAACTCTATGTGGATTTGGTGGGTGATTCCCCACCACATAGAGACAGCTTCTTATTATCCCGCAATTTCTGTCACACAAACTCCATTGAGCTTGTTTGGGACTTCATAAAGACGCTCTCATTCAAGAACATACCAGAGATGGGAAGGATACATGCTGCTTGCTTCTGCTTTCTGGTGGAGCTTAAACTCTCTTACCTGTTGGAGAACTTTGGGCGCACAGTGGGTAAATTGGCTGTTGCAGACACAACAGCCATCAAGAAGACAAAAATCCTCCTTGCCAACTTTGGGTTGGCCTGGAGTGCCAACAAGACAGGGGTCCCTGCAGCTATGGAGCTGACCTTTGCCAAAACCAAGCACAAGAAGAAGATCAGTGCTGTTTTTAATAAATTGTGCAAGTTTACAGAAGCCTTTTCTGGAAAAAGGCTTCATCTTGTTGTTTACCTTGGATATCTCTTCTACTTTGGGATAAGCATGTGTTTAGAGGACCTAGACAGGGTCCTTCTTAGGATCAACAAGCCCAGGCTCTCCCTGGATGTGAAGAAGGTCCCCCCAGATACAACTTAGTTGACCATGTGATCCAGGACACCCTGGTCCTGGCTGGGATATACGGGTTTGCAGCCCCGCCTGAAAAGCTGCTGCTTCACTCCCACCTGATCTACTGCCTTTCACCAGCAGGAGGGAGTATTTCAATAAGGGTGTATCCACTGTTCACGGTGTGGCGGTGGAGGTTGTGCGCCACCTCCATTGCGGGGTGGGTACATACTGAAGAACCCACTACAGGCGCACACAATAAAAATATGATTCCAATAAATTTTATTACAATTTATATTATTTATATTATAATATATTTTTCTAACTCTTATTTTAGAAAAACAATTTTTTCAAAAAAAACTCCCAGAGAAGGTCTCTATAGAAGCATAATAATATGTGTTAATAAAATTTACTTCTAACTTGTACACTTTACATTTAATTTTTTTATTATTTTTATGTTTATTTGACAAGAGTGATATTAATGCGTTTGTGTAATCCAGTATCAAGTGCTTGGGATAGCCAGTAGAGGTCATAGTAAAATATTTAATATAAAATAAATAAATTACAAACCTTCATTGATGGTCCCACTGAATGTGATTGCGGGCTTGGAAGCTTCCAAATATAAAATAATAATTAATAAATCTTAAATAGTAAATTAGATAATATAAAAAATTTGGACACAATAAGCCTTTAATTGATTGGCTGTTGAGCAAGGCACATGGGGAGAAATGAATCAGTGTGGCCATAGAATTTGGCCACGGCCTCAGCTGGAGGAGTGTGGATCCTGGCCTGCAGCAAATCAAATAGGTCCTTGGTCCCAATAAATCTTAAATAGTAAATTAGATAATATAAAAAATTTGGACACACTAAGCCTTTATTTGATTGGCTGTTGAGCAAGGCACATGGGGAGAAATGAATCAGTGTGGCCATAGAATTTGGCCATGGCCTCAGCTGGAGGAGTGTGGATCCTGGCCTGCAGCAAATCAAATAGGTCCTTGGTCCCAGTTGGTGTCCCCTGCTTGAAAACTTGCTTGAGCCACCCAAAGACCTCTTCAATTGGGTTTAGGAATGGGGAATAGGTGGAGAGGAATAGGAGGCGCAAATTTGATGTGGTCAATTGTTGGGGACCAACTGTGATGCTGGTGTCAATTGTTAGAAATTCCTCAAGAATATTTGCCACCTTATGGAGACCAACATTATCAAGCACAATAATATTAGTGAAGCCTGGGCTTGTACGCCTCAGGTGCTCCTGGACCAATTGGAGGAATGATAGAAAGGTCTGGCTGATGTGGGATCCTAATATCATTTGATAGAGCTCAATCCCCTTTGGACCAAGTAGAGCCACCATCAATAGGCTGTTGCGCAGACAGCAGCACAACAAGCTATCCTGTCATTAGATCCTTTGGGGGCATAGCCATATGCATTCCACACAAATTAAAGTGAATTCTGTTTTGTCAATGTAATAGAATTTGACTGTCCCTTTGGCTTTGAGGGCAGTGTTTGCCTCTGTGTAATTTTTACAGGTCTCGATATTGGCTGGGCTGTTCCTATTGTATGGGGATACCCTGAGTTTTTCCAGGAAAATTGCATTTCCTTGACCAAATGATAATAGAAGGAAATTGAGGCCTCAATCCCAAAAGCGGACTTGACCATGGCCTGTATATTTGCCAGTTCAAGATGGCAATCTCAGGTTATCCACTGGTGGATTGCCCATTTGTGCTTCTTGGTGAGCATGGTGGACACATGCAGGGATTTTTCTGCGGCAAGGACATGGCCAGTATTGATGAACTTATTGAAGGTCTTTGAGGCGTACTTGGGATTCACCCCAACAAGAGCCGTGGCCGCCTTGTAGTCACCAGATTCCCGCATGAGCCAAAGAAGGGTGATCTGCTTGATATCAGGAATGAGCTTCCAGGAGGCTTTGGTGGGTTTGGTTGAATCTGAATCCTTCTCAGGGACAGGTATACAAGGCATGGGTACCTTGTTGTAGAAGACTGTGACCTTCTTGAGCACTAGCTGCCCCTCTGTAGTCCTATAGAACTTGGGCTTGTTGTTGTCTTCCTGGTTGCCATCACTGACATAGGGCTTGTAGCTTTTCCAAGCACAGGATTCACCTTCTCCATTATGGCTGTTGGGAAAGCTTCTTGGAAGTACACAGGGTCAAAAACATACAGGGTAAGTTCTACCTCTTTATTGTTAACTTTCTTTGTAGTGGTGACCTTGGTGGGCTTCTGGGTCAGCTTTGGGACCCAAGGGTTTATGCTCTGCACCCTAGCAGCTTGTGCTCCTTGAACTGGCTGTGTCAGTGCAGCGTCACTATGGAACTCTCCTCTCCTGTCTCATCCTTGAGTAGGCACTTGCGTTGCACTGACTCAATTTTTAACCTGCAGGGGCAACTGCAACCGCAGTGCACAGCGGGTGCATTCTTATTCTGCTGTTGTGTTTGCTCCATTTCAAAATTTAATAAAATGCTAAATATTTTTGAATTAAGCGACTCCCTGGTTTTAATTTTTGCTTTTATCTGAATATGGATATTTAATTAGAGTTTTCCCCATCCAATATCCCAATTATAGATGTTTTACTTCTTAATGAGTTGTTTCTGGTTTTACAACGCTCTTTTAGAATACCCAAAATAATTTTCTCCCTTTTTCCCAGATTTTACGCCAAATTTAAGCACCTGTCACAACATTTTTAAATTTATGATTCAGATCTTGTGTCTTATTATAGATAAGTTGGTATAATTCTTGATTACAATCCATTGCACACAACAAGTGAGTGGTTTTTTTACATGTTGAGTTGCTATTGTGTTTTGTTTTTGGTTTGAGTTTTGACTCACCACCCTTGGGTGTATTTTGTCACCAATTTACATAGTAAACATGTGTACACCAAAGGTCAACTCACACAATTTTTTTAATCCATTTATTTTGGTTCCTATTTTTAATAGTCTTGTTTGATGTGTGCACACTTTGTTGCTGTGTTGACCCATTTTGTCTATTAACGCCAAAAATCCCTGTTAACAGAGTGTATATTTTACACTAACAGTTAGAATTTTCTTAAATCTGAATTATTTTTGGTTGTTGCCATAGCTTTTAAAACTACTGTATCACAGTTGGTGCAGATTGCTTAAGAATGTGACTGGCTTATTGTTGAGGAGCAAAATTTACTGATATTCTGGTTCTTTCTGGCATAGTTAACATCCAGGCATTGCCCGGTTTGGTGCCAATCCAATATACAGTTCAACATATCAAGAAAGGCAACAAACTAATATCACATGACTAGTCCAGGTATCCAGAGACTCAAACTTATTCTGCACATGACCATACATATCTTTGATCTGACTTAAATCCCCACCACAACACAAGCTATATAAGTCTAAAGTATTATCCAATAAAATGTACTTCTCTTCTTCTTAATTCCATATTCAAAGCTTCCCCAAAATTTGTTCCTCATCACTGGGAGCAGCTACGGTTTTTTTACCTCACCCATGAAAGAGAAAATGAATTAACAGAACCCACCCACCTTTTCTCACATACTAAACCAGGCCACATCCCAGGATACCTGGAAGATGTAATTATGTGCCAATGACATTGACAAATATATACCTAGTGGATGCACCATATTTGAAGGACTGGTCATGCCCAAAGCATGCGCCAAGATAATTCAATACAGTTTCTCTCTCCAACTACAAACAAACACACAATTGCCTATTGCAGGCAAAGTTACCAACACCAAATAAATTTTTATCTACAAATTCTTTTATAAAAACAAAGAAAATGTCATTAACTGACTGGGCCACTCAGCCGCTAAACTCTGCGCCAGACACATCCCCCACAAAAATCGGGTCCAGGAAGCCAACAAGTGCCTGTACAAGGCTGCAGCTAACTGGTTGGCCACTTGGATCAGCTCACAAACTGACAACCAGCTTGATAACTGGGAAGAGTTCAAATCAGACATCACCCACAACTTCTGCTTCACTGAACCCCTCCAAGACATTTCAATACAGCTCAGCAATCTTCCTCAGAAGACCACTGTCACAGCTTACGCCAATGAATTTGAGGAGATACACTGCAAGATCTAAAACCCAGCACAAGCTGACAACGTGCACACTAGAGCATCATTCATCAACAGAATGAAACCCTCAGTTGCTTCCCTCATCTGTTCATAGACTAACACCCCCATGCCCACGCTCATTACAGAAGCCAAGCACAAAGAAAAATGCACAAATATAGAATATGCTGTACACAACAGCAACCACTCCTCCAATGATAATGAAAGAAATAATTACAATGATAAAAATGTCAAAACACCAACCATAACAACAGCAACTTCAATTGAAACAATGACAATCATAGTCAGAGTGCAAATTGATCCTGTCCCAAGAAGGAAGACACTACCATAGTAAACAATACAGAAACAGCAATCCACTATGGATCTGACCCCACATTCTCTGACCTCAAAGGTCTCTGTTGAGCAACTTGTGATTTTGCTGATATGTTCAAAGCTATAGATAGATGTTAGCCTTGCCAATGTACTCTACCTAATCCTACGCAAGAGCACTACAGACTACAATAGAATAGAACTTTGAAGATAATTATGTTTATTGATACTGGAGTACAATCTAGCCAGCGGCTGCAATCTATCCAGGTGTAACTATGAACTTGTTGTTCATCCTTTCAGGCGTCTGTATCATTATATACTGCAACAACCATTTTTCTTGTCCTTTCAGACAGTTCTCAGTGGCTACCTTTGCAATAGGTCTATCTTTGCTGGCTGCACCCATCCTGATTGGCTGTCCTTGGCACGTGATATGCTACTGGCCTTAGCAGGCGTCCATGGCACTTCAGCTACAGCCTACGCTCTTCTTGAGCTAGCCTACTGTCATTTATCAATTGGCTGTATCTTACACGCCTATTATTACGCTGGAAAATTACGCTGTATTTGGTTGATGCTTAGAAATTGTCCCTGTTAAGCCCTCTTACATTGGAAGGTAGAATCTTGGTATTCTATTTGCTGGTCTTAATCAGTGATCCTTTTCTGGCTTGGCAAGCCTTCTGCTTATTAATGCAATGAGTCAAATTGAGGATTATACACCGTATAATAGCAGACTCAATCCATTAGTGACTTGTGGATTATCCTCCGTGTAATTCTGATTCAAACTGATAAGAAACATGATTATACGCCGTGTAATGCTGATCCAAACTCAGTATTTCTTAACCATTTGTATGTCACTTGTTTGATATGAACATATACACCCATCAGGCTGTATGAGTTTGAGTTGATACTAAATCCAGTAGGGTAGAATAGATGATGTACAATTGATGATTCAGTGATTACATGCCGTGTAATCAATGATAATCACTATATTGACTAGCGTTTATATGTTGTATAATTGTTACATCAATTATAAATATAGCAAGCAATATACTGCGTATAATCACTACACATAGGGATGATGATCAGTGATAATACGGTGTATAGTTGTTGCATCTAATCTAATAAACTAACAATTACATGGCATATAACTGCCATATCTACTATAATATATTGGTGATTATATGGCATATAATTACTACACTTATTATAATATAACCAAGTGATAATACGGCGTGTAACTGTAGAGGATCTGCGTGCAATGATTAGCCTGATTATTTGTGGTCAATCAGCCTAATCTCACAGTCTCAAAACAGAGCAACAGGGAAAAGAGGAGGGGGAACAGGCTTAAGTGCCTCTGTCTCCCCTCAAACCGACAAGAAAGTGTACCAAGGCACAAACTTTGCTGCTTGCATCCCACATGTTCAGCAATCTTCAATCTTTGTGAATGTAAAAACTAAAGATTGCTCACAACTTCTTGTCTACCCATGCATTTATAAATCTCATACACATAAAATTTTATTTGAATCTGGTGCATAACACACCATGTTAAGCAAATCATTTGTAACCAAGTGCAAAATACCAGTTGTCAAATCCAACTTCAAATAAGCCATAATGGCAGACAAATCAAAAAGTTCTACTTGAATGCAAAACAACTCCATTCAGAATTGACCTACAAGGCGTTCAAACATTAATTAAAGGACTTGTCATGAGCAACATAAAATACATCATTGTAGCAGGCATGGACTGGTTCACCTAAGTGAATCCCAGTGTATGTTGGAAAACAAAGACCATGACCATCAAATGCAATGGAGTCAATTTTAACATCATCAAAGAATCTAAAAATCTCATCCTGAGAGACACAGTATTTGTCCAAGTCATAAATCAGGACAACTTTTAACACCTAATCAAAGACAGTACGCTTCACATAATAAGGTACACCAAATTCAATAACATGCAAACAACCAAAATTCAATCCCATAGCTTGCAGCACTCCTAAAGGAATATGCTCAATTACTTAAGGAAGAGCTCAAAGAGCTACCCCCAAACGGGAGGTCAAACATGGCATTGACCTATTCAAAGCCATGTGTTACAATCAAGTTTCCCAACTTGCCTGCCAACTTATCTTACAATACACAGGGGGTGCTCAATGAGCAGCCCCTTGATGTATCTAACAACATGGACCAATCTGATGGCAATGTTAAATTGTGGGCACTTTCTCCTAATTAGGAGTGCTATCCATTTGACCTGCTGATCCCCACACAAGTTATTCCTTTGCTCAAATCCTTACATGGAACAAGCCACCATGCCACCTCCCTTGTGGCCGTGTGGCTTTCCCCATATGGTATATTAATCATAATATTCTGCAATAAACAATACCTTATTCTTATTATTCTGTCCTTTCTATTGGACTGTTGTCTTCCCCAATTCCAAATACTGTATCCACATTGGTTCAGTTGCAACAGTGGTAGCAGTGGTAGGTTAACAACCTACCTAAAGAAAAAATTCCCCCTAAGAAAGGACAGAGTACAGGCTGTATGGCTACTCCCCATCAAGAGACTTCCCTGCCAATCCCCAAGGGGGACATCCCCAATGGGTAAATTATCTATCAAGACCAGTTAGTTCTTACAAGTGTGTATAATTGGCTCTGTCTTGGACAGTGTGACGCCAGCATCACCCCACCTCAGTTGGACCTTTCACAGTGCATGCTCAATCTCCAACTTGAATCCTTTGCAGGTGGAGTTGAAGGAGCCAACATTGTCAGTTGGCTTCACTCCACCAAAACCCGCCTTTTTATCTGCCAAGTTCTTGAGCCCATGTGGGTTGCTACTGTGTCAGGGCGCCTCACAGGGCCTGCCGCTGTGTGGTTTACCAACTGGGCCAGTCAGGAAATTGAAGTCACCTGGCCATAATTCAGGGACATTGCAAGATCCTGCTACAGTAAAACCTTCTCTCCTATTGTAGTGGGAACTCCCCTTCTAGCAATCAAACAGACTGGGTCTGTCCCCAAATACCTTGCCATCTGGCAACAGGCTCTTGCCGCTGCCCCCAAAGCTGTGACTAACAGAAATGCTATGCTTCTGACCCTAATAGTTAATGGGCTAAAGCCCCATATCTGTAAGTGGGTCCCCATAGGTTGCTGTACCTCCATTGATGACTGTTACAAAGCCATTGTAGAGGCCAACAACCAGGCTTTGATGGGTTTCTGTCGTAAAAATGATGCTCCACCTCAACCTCGTGCAACACCTGGCAGCGCCCACAACCAAGTAGGCTGCCGCCAGCCCCGTCAGCAGGACAATGGGACTAAACACCCACGCAAGGGGGAGCTCCAGCTAGCTCAAATCCAGGATCTGGGAAAAGCTTGGGGGTTGTAGGTACAAGAGGTCCTACAACCCCAGCTGACCCACAATCTCAATCTCTCCTTGCCAAGAATCCATGCAACTATAATGTACACAAAGTTGAAACCCTTGAAGTCTTCCAGGTACACAGTGACAACTCTGTGCTACAATTGAGCCACTCCCTCAATAAATTAACCTGCTTGTCTTATCCCTTCTGTTTTTGTGGAAACACCCACAAATTGTTGGTGGACACCAGGACCAACCATACCATGATGGACCAGGCGTTTGCTGATGCACAGCAGCTAGACTGTGTACCCAACAGATTAAAGGCAGTACAGGTGGCTGGTTCCCAGAGAGTGGCAATTACCCATGAGACAGTACCCTTCTCTGTGAAAATGGGGAACATCCAGGTTAAGCTCTCTGAGCCAATCATGGCAGATCTCAGCCACAATGTAATTGCTAGCCTTGACTAGCTTTGTCACAACTGTCCTTAAATCAATTGGGACACATCTGTCATCACCCTCAATAGAAATGGGGTGGGCTTCCAGATCTATCCTGTCAAAATGAGCAAACTTCTTCACAACACTGTGTTTGTCAGGATAACCAAAACAGGCTTGTACAATTTCAAGGGGGGAAGCTAGACTTTGCCCAATGCTCAGTCAAAGTTATCTGTGCTGAACCACCTGTGGTCCCTCCCTTGACCACTGTACTGTCACCAGCAATTGCCATCCTCCTTGAGGAGTATAAGGACGTATTCAGTGAGACACTCAAACAACTACCTCCTCCCCGGGAGATCCAGCACGCTGTACAACTCCAAGGGTTGTTGCCTAAAGTATGCCCCTTATACTGTCTCACACTGAAAGAAGACAAGACCATTTGCTAGCACCCTGTGGACGCGCTTGACAAGGGCTTCATTTGCCCCTCGCTCTCTCCATACAGGGCGGCTGTCTTCTTTGTAGCCAAGAAGGATGGGTCTCTTTGCCTGGTCACAGACTACCGCACCCTAAACAAGGTGACAGTTAAGAATAAGTACCCCCTGCTGCTGATTGACAACCTGTTTGACACACTCACAGGTGCAAAGGTCTTTAGCAAGATTGATCTCACCGCAGGGTACAACCAGGTTTCCATTGCACCAGGGGATGAAGCAAAAACTGCTTTCTGCACACACTACAGGTTGTTTGAGTGTCAGGTCATGAACTTTGGAATGACCAACGCTCCTTCCACCTTTGCTTTGTTGATGAACAAAGCATTTGAGAAATTGATTGGAAGATGTGTGGTGGTGTACCTTGAGAACATTATTGTCTTCAGTCAAGATCAAACCACGCACCTCCAACACCTCTGTGCTGTCCTTGACACCCTTCAGAAAAACCAGCTAAAAGCTAAACCCTCCAAATGAAAGTTCCTTAAGTTGGAGCTGCTGTTCCTTGGGCAAACCATCTCTGCTCAAGGGATAAAGCCTAGCCCTGCCAAGATCAAGGCAATCACCAGTATGCCATCCCCCCATTGATGTTTGTCAGGTGTGTACCTTCTTAGGCATGGTTACCTATGTGCGCAAGTTCATTCCCAATTGTGGGGAGTTAATTGCACCTCTCACTGAGCTCCTAAACACTAAACAGCACTTTACTTGGACTCCTGTCAGAGATCAAGCCTTTGAGACATTGAAGCAAAGACTTACAACTGTTCCTGTATTACAGTTTTCCAATCAAAACTGCCAGTACAAACTTGAGACTGACGCCTCTGACAGGGCCATAGGGGGTGTACTACAGGTAGAAACTGACAAAGGTGTCTTCCTTCCCGTGGTGTATGATTCCATGAAGCTTACTGACTCAGAACAATGTTACCTTATACATGACAAAGAGTTGGCCGCAATTGTGCACTGTGTTGAGAAATGGTGCTGTTACCTGGAAGGGGCAACCTTTCCACCCCGCGTCCTGAAAGACCACAAGTCACTTCAGTACTTCAACACACATTCCCACTTGACACACCGCCAGGCAGGCTGGGTTGAGTGTCTATCCCCTACCAGCTATGCATTGAGTACAAGCCTGGGAAGGAACTTGTCACAGCTGACGCCCTCTCACAGCTCTACGTAGCATCCATCACCAGGGACAACAGTTTAGAACCAGACTGGCTGATGCTTTACCTCCGTCCTGAGGCAACTTGTTACAAAGGCCTTAACTCAGTAACCATCTCCAAGTTGAAGGACAGTGAAAACCAGTTCACTATCAATGCTGGCAACGTCTTCCACTGGGAAGAGACAGGTGAAAAGACGCCTTACATCGCCACCACACAGCAAGGTGACACAATACTGCACTACCACTACACCTTGGGTCACATCAGAGGATGTAACCTCTTTGAGATCATGAAACGTAAGGTTTGGTGGCCGTGTATGCACCAGGATATCCTGGATCTTCTCAAAACATGTGTGCTGTGCAAAAAGAATACGTCCAAACCTGCACCTACCAAGTCTGTCCTGCCAATCAAGGCCATGGAACCCTTTGAGCAGTGGGCCCTTGATGTGGTTGGGCCCCTCCCCAAAGACAGACTGGGAAAGAAATACATCATAACCACCATTGACTACTTCACCTGTTGGCCAGTGGCTTGGGCAACAACTAATCACACCACCACCACCATCACCCGCTTTATTGGTAAGGAAATTGTAGTCTGCTTTGGGCGGCCCAAATGTCTCATCACAGATGGTGGCCCCAAACTTGTTGGCCAGGTCATGAAAGCGTACTGTGCCAAGAATGCCCTTCAACAGATAGTCACCACTCCCTACCATCCGCAAGCCAATGGGCGCGTGGAAAAACTAAACGGCTCACTGTTCCAACTGATTGCCAAGCTCTTGCAGGAGCACCCCAATACCGTGTGAACTGAACACTTGCCTACCGCTCTACTTATCCTATGGACAAGAATCAATTGAGGCACCGGATTCAGCCCTAGCGCCCTGGCCTTTGGGATGCCTGACAGGAGTGGAACAGGGGAAGCTACAGTCTACAGTTCCCAGAAAGCTCCCCTGTTGACAACTCCATCCCTAAGCCAATGGTGTGCCAAAGCCTGGGAAATTGAGCATAAACAAATTAAAGGAGGGACAAAGAACCTTGAAGCCAGATATGCTATAGGTGACCCTGTCTATACCCTCAACCCCAATTTGGCTAAGTTGGAGCCCAACCACCTAGGGCTCTTCAAGATAGCTGAAGTCTATGACAATCACACCTATTGGCTTGAAGATGTCCAAGGAAACACAAAGACGCTCCACCACAATTGCTTGCGCCCCTGCCGCGCCAACCCCACACAAAGGTTGTTTGTGCAGACCTTCCCAGATCTCCTGCAGACTCCAATCCTGGTGCCTGACAACAAGCAGGGGGCAAGGGGGTGTTGCAACCAAGTTTACTGACTTGCCTGCCAACTTATCTTACAATACACAGGGGGCTCTCAATGAGCCGCCCCTTGACGTATCTAACAACATGGACCAATCTGATGGCAATATCAAATTGCGGGCACTTTCTCCTAATTAGGAGCACTACCCATTTGACCTGCTGATCCCCGCACAAGTTATTTCTTGTCTTGAATCCTTACATGGAACAAGCCACCATGCCACCACCTATTGGTTGTATGGCTTTCCCCATATGGTATATTAATCATAATGTTCTACAATAAACAATACCTTATTCTTATTATTATGTCCTTTCTATTAGACTGTTGTCTTCCCCAATTCCAAATACTGAATGATCATTGGTTCAGTTGCAACACATGCCCAAACCTGCACCCCTCTACAGACTCTCCCCCATGGAGACACAACCCTCAAAATTCACATTGAGGATAACCTAGCTAAAGTCTTAATTTGCCCATCTGAATCCCTGTGGGGGCAGCAATGTTTTTTGTAAAGAAAAAGAAGACTCACTCTGTCTAGTAAAAGAGTACAGAGCTCTCAATACAAGCACAGTAAAGAATAAATATCCCTTTTCACTTATAGAGGATCTGTTTGCAAGACTCTCTGGAGCCAAATTTTTCTCCAAAATTAACCTCACCTCAGGTTACAACCAGGTTGAATTAAAAGAAAAAGACATATCAAAAACTGTGTTCTGTACGCAATTTGGATCTTTTGAATGTAGGGTAATGAACTTTGGGATGACACCTTTCTTTCACAGCTTAGCTCCACTTTTTGGAACCTAAGCATTAATAAAGCAATCAAAGCACATAAGATTCTAAGTTTACTATAGGCTTTTATTATAGGTAAGAAAGGTATGGCAACCAACAACTCCAGATCCTGGGCCAAGGTAGTCCAGGGCCAGAAACGCCCTGTCAAGGGTCAACTGGTGAGACCCACAAGAACCACCAAGAAGGGACCATTTGTTTCATCAGAAGGATGGATGAAGCTTGTGACCTCTGAAGACTGGTTCCAAGACATTACCAGAGCCCTCCCCAAGTCCCCTGTGCCCCATGGGATCAGAGTCAACTTTGGAGGCAACCCCACTCAGTTCCAGGAGACAGCAAAAGCAGTTGCCACAGAATATCCCAAGGCTGTGTCACTTCACCAAAGCCCAATGAAGGACTTCTTTGATCTTGGCTTCCTCTGTAAAGTGGATGCTGATCAGGCAGCTGAGGAAACCTTCACTCTTGAGATCACTGACCCCAAGGGTAAGAAACCCCAGAAAGTCCTACCAATCACCCACATCTGGTTCAATCAAGACACCACTCTCTTTATGTCTTTTGAGGTCTTGCCATTAGACATGCCCAGAGGGGAGTTCAAATCCCAGCTCAAGGAAGTGCTGGCCAAGTATGGAGAAATAGTGCAGTTTAAACTGCTCAAGAATCCTTACATGGGCCACCTGACCACATTAAAATCCATGGCCATGATTAACCCCTTTGTAGATGATAGCTTGTCATCTATTCCCTGTCATGCAACCATTCTCAAGAAGGATGGCACCCTTAGTAGCGAGTTCAAGGTATTCCCTGAGCAAACTCTGCCCATCTGTGCGCTGTGCTCAGCCCTTGGCCACAGAGAGGCCCTTTGCCCTACAACCATAGCAGGAGTCCAGGCCACAGAACAAGACACCTCCAAGGAGCACCAGAATAGTGAACCAACTGGGTCCCAATTCAATGCTCTTGTAGCCTTGGACTGGGGCACTATGGCTGAGTATACAGTTGTAAAATCAATCACATCCCGCCAGAAAAAGGCTCATGCAAAGGCTCAAAATTTATCTCAGCCTCAACCAATCAAGGAGACAGAATGTGCCCAAGAAGAGGCACCTCAGACCACCCAAATGAATTATCAAGGGACCCAGTCTCTTAATGCCCTGGAAATGGATGAGCCAATAGAAAATTTGGCCCAGATGGATCAGGAATCAATGGCCAACCTGGCCCAAGTTTTATTGGATATCCACCACAATGTGGTGGCCCAAGAGAATTTGCCACAGTCCCAAACCCAGGATACACCCAATCAGGAGCTGGATCCTTCTGCACAGGATAACAGAAGACCAAAATGCAAGGTCCAAACCAAACTTGCCGCAGTAACTAAGCTATCCCTTTACACAGCAGGGGATCCCAAACAATCCAGGGCACCCAAAAAAAGCCAAAGATGCAGCAGCCAATGATAGCAGTGGCCCTACTTCTGGTGGGGTCACTAATGTATAGTGGTTGATGAAAACCACCAATGGGACAAACTCTTCCGCAGGTCTTCTGGCCCTAGTCCCAGGCATGAATAGGATTTCCTGCAACCTCAAAGCAGTACCAATTGGCCTAGACGTGCTAATAACTGCTTTGAGCAAGGCCAATTTATGGCCTTGACTCTCCCAGATAATAATGGACCATAAGAAGCTTCATCTGGATTAATAGAGTTCATCAAAGCAGCAGTCAAGCATGGAAGTAATTGGGTAACAAAAAAACCAGGCCAAAGGACTACAGTTTCTGGATAAACACGGCCCGCAAAAAAAGCACTTTATTTGCTCCCATTGAACAACAATTCCAACATCAGACCCTTTATATATTTACCACATAACACCACACAATCCAAGGTGGTTCAGTAATTTTAAAACATGGCCCAACAATTAACACAAAATGTGAAAGCCAAATTTTCTGCAGATTGGTACTCACGTGTGATCTACCTGTTGCACTGAGGGCACAGTCTTGTAATTCTGCACCCTAACTCAACCACAAACATAATGGATCATCCTGTAACAGGCTCAGCCCTCCAACAAAAAATTCCAGGCGGAAGGCCCAAGGGCTAATGGCCCGGATTAACTTGTATCAGTTACTTGCCCCTTGATCTACCACTCCACATTGCTCCAGACCCTAGAGATTACATCCCACCATTTTTGGGACGCTAACCCTAGGCATTGTCTCTAAAACCATAGCTGCACACAGATTTAGCCACACAAAATGTGTATCAGGCTGCTCAACAAAAAAACGCGGGCCAAAGGCCCAAGGAAATTTTTGCCCAGATTGTTCTGGATCAGCACATTTCAACTGGACCTTCCGCCAAGTCTCAACTCACAGGTTTTTATCATTAGGGCCCAAAAATGGGGTTCTAACCCAAAATCTTGCCCCTTTCAAACCACACACACACCACTGGCCACACAACAGATGGAATCAAGCAACAAAAAACGCTGGCCAAAGGCCCAAATTATGTCTGGCCCAGATTTTTACAGGATCAAGAACACTTCAATCTGGACTGACGGCACCCACCATTCAAAATCCTAAGAGTTATATTACCCCCAGCGTGGGATGTATAGCTCAAAGCACTCTTCTCCTTCACACTTTCCTCCTTAACCCAAGGTTTTTCTCCTTCTCTGCATGTTTCCTTGTCCCCTCTTCCTTTTTCTTTTTTTATTATTGTATATGAGACTTTTGATCATTTTTTATGGCCTTATGGGCTTGTTGTACCAGTCAGAAATGTCTGGGCAACTTGAATAAATGAACTTTGGGATGACTAAAACTCCTGCAACTTTTGTCACTATGATGAACCAAGCACTAAACAGCCTCTTAAAAACATTATGCTACCTTGACAATATCATCATAATCTCAAAAACAAAAGAGGAACACCTCATGCATGTCTGCAGAAGACTCAATTGACTTGCAAAGCACAAACTTTATGCAAAACCAAGTAAGTGCCAATTTATGGGAAAGGGACTTCTGTTCTTGGGCCACATTGTCTCTGACAGTGGCATCAAAGCAGATCCAGACAAAATAAAAGCCATAAATAACATGCAACGCCCCATCTCTGTTAAGCAAGTTAGATGCTTTCTTGGAATGGTAGCTTACCTAAGGAAATACATCACAGACTGTGGAAAGCTCACCACACCAATCAATGACTTAACCAAGGGTAATGCCAAAAAGAAATTCATCTGGACACTAGAATGCAATAATAATTTCCAACTACTAAAACAAGCTCTGATCAAATCTATAATCTTGTAATGACCAAATAACAACATGTGCTACAAGCTTAAGTTGGATTCCAGTGACACCGCCATTAGCAGAGTACTACACATCTGCCAGCCAGGGCAGCAAGACTTCCTTCCAGTATGTTACAAAGGTAGAAAACTAATACTGAGTAGAGGTATCCAATACACAATAAGGAATTGCTAGCAATATATCACACATGCAAGAAATGGAGATGTTATATAGAAGGACATTTAAACGTCCAAGTACCAACTGACCATAAATCTTTAATCTATTTCAAAACTCAGAACACACTTGAACAGCAACAAGCCAAATGTATGCCCCTTCTGGAGAAGCTTAACCTGGACATCCAGTACAAAAGGGGACAGAGCTGATCATGGCTGATGCTCTCTCTAGACTATGTCAGCCTAGAGAGTATCATCCTGACCACCTGGACCCTGAATGGCCCAACCTATATAACACTGAGTACAAGAAAAAAGGGAAAGACCCCTTCACACATCAACTAACCCATGATACATTAGTAAGGGATGAAAACATTGCCACATATAAAATGGAACAGTATACTATATTTATAAAGACAAACATGTTCCCTACATCCCACTTGCACAAAGAGTTGACACTATCCTAATACATCCCTGCCTACTAGGGCACACAAAGGCTAAAAATCTATACCTCACTTTAAAAGAGATAGTATGGTGGCTCAATCTTAAATAATACATAATCAAAGTTCTGAAAAAGTGTACAATGTGTGAGAAATAGGCCAGGACCAAGGCTCTCCAGCCAACAGTTAATCCATTACCAGACCCTGAACTGTTTAAGATTTGGGGACTGGACGTAGTGGGACCCTTCCCAGAAACCAAAACAAAACAACACTTCCTAATTGATGCCATCAACTTCACTACATGCTGGCCTATCTTCTGGGCAACAAAGAGTCACAAGGCATAAACAATAAACTGCTTCATCAACAAGGCAATAATAGTCAGCTACAGAACTCCAGACTACATCATAACCAATGGAGCCACAGAAATATCAGGACACATAGTAAATAACAATTTAAAATTGAAAAATATCAAACATTCCACAACCTCACCCTACAGGCCACAGGCTGACAGCAGAATTGAACGCCTAAACAGCAGTCTCATCAGAGCCCTTGAGAAAATAATGGATGGCAAAGCCAAAGACACATGGCCACTATACGTGAAACATGCATTACTAGTATCCTGGGTCCACACCAATCAAGGGACAGGATACTCACTGTTTGAACTAACATACAGATACAAACCAGAAATAATTACCCACAACAAGCAACCATAGGTAAAGATCCCCCAGGGAAACCCCCCACAGTAGAACAAGCTCCAGTGCTACAACACATACGCCTCTAAGCTAAGATAGCAGAAACCAAGAGACTCAAAGTGCAAAAAGTGACCTCTACAGAGGAACCACTCCCAATAAACTCCCCTGTCTGGGTCCTGGCTGGAAGCAGAAAGAAGATGGATTCAGTACACAGGGGAGCAGGAAGAGTCATCAAATACAGAACAGAAAGGAACACTTACCTGGTTAAGTTCCAAGATGCCAAAGACCCTGTCATCAAAAAATACCACATAACCCGTCTCTGCCTCAGTAAAGGAGAGCACTCAACTTGACAAGTACCAACTAGCAAAAAAAACTCCAGGAGCATCAGGCAACAGCCGTCAATACAAAGCTCACTCCTGATGTACTAGAGTATTCCCTTAAGGGGGTGTTGAGGAGCTGTATGTACTGATATTCTGGCCGTTACTGAAACAGTTAACATCCAGTCATTGCCTGGTTTGGTGCTAATCTAATATACAGTTCAACATACTAGGAAAGGCAAAAAACCAATATCACATGACTAGTCCAGGTATCCAGTGACTCAAACTCATTCTGCACATGACTGTACTTATCTTTGATCCAACTTAAATCCCCGCTACAGCACAAGCTACATAAGTCTAAAGCATTATCCAATAAAATATACTTCTCTTCTTTGTAATTTCATATTCAAAGTTTCCCCAAAAGTTGCTCCTCATCATTATTTTTGGTTTGAATGGGGTTACTTTGATTTTCTGTCTCATTTTTTGGTACTATGTATTTGATTTAAATTTTTTGTGATTGATTATTTTTGTAATCTGGACCTAGATGGATGGAACTTTTATTGAGTAAACTGACCTTCACCTGGAACCAGTTGAAATTCTTTTAGTGACTAAACCAGTTTTTTCTGGAACAACCAGTTTTTTATCCCAACATGTTATAAAACTACTGTATTTTTTGGTTGTAAATGTGCACTTTTAGCTGTTACTATTGATATAATTGATTTATTTGATAATTTTCATCCAAAACAGCTGCTCAAAATATTATTTTTCCATATTATGCATATCTTATGATCTTAATTAAAATGAAATGATACCAGTGTGAAAAATTCATTAGTTTGCTTTGATACTTTATATCCTCATTGTTTGTTTCAATTGCTTTAGGGGTTTGTTGTCAGATCAATATTTTCACTTTAGTGACTGAGTCTATTTTTTTCACAAAAACTTTAATAGGTATAGTGGATTTGTAATGTGACAGAAATAATTTTTTTGATGATCAGTTAAGTTGTCTTATTTCAAAATAAATTCCTTAAGTGGGCATCTTTTGCTGTGTGTCTGTAAAATTTTACCACTATCACTCTGTCAAAACAGCAGGCTTGACCCCCCAGCAAGGTTCTAAGTAAGCAGATTTGTGACCCGTGATCCAATCTTCCAGTCACCTGAAGCCAGGTTAGGAAGCCAACTCAAATTTCCAAAAACAACAACATGAACAGAAGTTGAGCTCCCATGGTGGATATCTTGTCTTGGCGTGTGACTCATTACAAGGATCAAGTAACCCCCTTCACCATCCTACCATGTGATCAACACTATCATGTTCACGTTATCCACAATTCACAATGACTATATAATACCTACCTCCCAATAAAGAATATTTTCTGGTTTTCAAATATTTTCCCCTTGTAACTCTACTGGAACAGCACAGTTACAACAACTCTTTTGTGAAATGAGCTCTTATTTCTATCAAAAAAGTCAGAGTTTGTTTTGTAGTAAACTGCTTTTGTTCTGAGTTAGGAAATACTCTGTAAAGTGTATTAGCCTGTAAGCCAATCCTAGAGGTCTAAAATAGTAGAGCCAAGGGTCTTCTGGCAGGTTATCTAGGCTATGATGTGAGTGGCAGGACCAGAAAAGATAGAATTCAAATGCTAGAAAGCTAGAATGAGATAAGGAAAAGATTGAATGGACCAAAGGTTCATTGGTTCTTTATTTCAAAATGATGATGTCAATTATCTTGGGTTGTAAAGACATTTATACCCTTCTCATAAGGATCAGTTTCTTGGGCCTTCTGCCCTCTAGGGTTCTGGGTGCACCAGTCAGGGTATTGCTGCTACATGATGGCACAGGAGTTAGGGCCTCTTCCTGGATTGATTCCTTATCTGGGTTATTAGACTCTTTAGGAATTTTTATGCTACTTGAAAGGACAGTCTGGCCAAGACATTGTAGGTTTGATTCTCTATTGATGTGAATCTTCTTATTTGGTTTTTCATCTATTGATTTGGTCAGGGTCCCAGTTATTTCAGTGAAGGCCACAGTGTTGTTGTTAGGGTAAAGTAGAGAGAGAGCTTGTCGTAATCAATCAAATGGGGAATGTACACCCAAATTAGGATGACATTACCAATTAGGAGGAGACAATGTGTGTTTACTTGTAAATGATAACCCTTGAAGAGTGAATAAGGAAAGGTGCAGCAGAAGATTATGCACAGGTACATCAGGAAGACCTTCATTTGGCTCAATGTCAAGAAATCAGCAGCATAGATAGGCTCACATTCAATTTTGCGGGTTTCAGGAATCATTTCAGCAGGAGGTGGAAGATTACCAGGAAATTGCAGAGGTGAGAAAGCAGAATCTAGCAGTCTGGTTATTACAAATCTGATTGGAAAATATTGAAATAAGTGAATAATTGAGGCAAGATATTTATTGAGAGTAAAATATCAAACTACTAAGGTAGTTTGGTGAGGACAATTGTTACTTAAAGCCTTTGGGTACATCTTGATAAGGTGGCCTCCTTGAATACAATATTTAGACAGCTTACAGATACCACCAATGGTGGTTCTGTAAGCTGTTACCTGACCTCCTTTGAGGTCAGGATTTGTTGACCAGCAGGTCAAGGAAGGAAAAATTGGGCGTGGGGCATCCGCGCCCCACTCGGACCCAATTTTCTGTGCCACCACCCACTTACAATTGATCGTTAGATTTAAATCTATGATCACCGCAAGCGGGCGGGGCTTTGGGCCGGGTTTCCCGGGTGGCGGTGCTTTGGCCGAGCCACACCCAGGAAAACTATGGCCATGACAGTTGGCATAGGCAATAGGTCCTCAAGCTGTTCCAGGGCTGACTCTATCTTTGCCAGGATCACCCAGAGTTGCCTTATCAGGAATTAAGACTTCATTATCATTGGTGGAGCAGAAATCAAAATACTTGATTTTGGATTCCAGCTACAAATCTAACAGGCCATGGGGTGTCATGTGAACCAGGCTGTGAAATATTGAATTAATCAATCTGTAGCACATATGACCAGTCAGGGCACCAGATCAGTCAATATAGAATGAATGATCCTTCATTGTTGGGCTTCTATTGTCAATCCTGATGCTTGGGCTCCTTTTTTAAGATGACCAAAAATCAAATTAATTTCAGATTCACTCCATTTATGATTTGAAATTTGGTTGTTGGACTTATCAATCCCACATTTTCAGCTCTGAAAATTATTCTATGATATCTTCAAATCAATGGAATCAAAGGATATGCCAAATTGTACATTATAATCCCATATTTCTTATGGGTACATCCCTCATTTGTCTGATAAGCTATGTGTGACATGGGTTGAACTGTTAGCACTTTGGATTTGGAGTTGGTAGATTTAAATAGATTGGAAACGTCAAATAAAATGATTGATTTTATTAAATATTTTATTTTTATCTCAGCTGAGTTGCTCCATTTATGATATGATAATTGGTTGTTGGATTTGACAGTGCTGCATTTTGCCCAGCAGGTTCTAAATCTGCAGTATAGAAGAGGTAGATTGAATAGACGGCTGGTAGATCTTTTATGAAGAGATACATACATGAATTAAAGTAAAGGATTAAAGCTTAACTACTTGCTAAATATAAATTCTAAAGATAATTAATGATAAACAAGAATATGGTGATTGCTTTTCTTTGCATAATGTAGCAATAGAACGAGGGGAACTAATTGGCTGGTGTCATGGTGGGCTCTTGATTTCGATCTAAGATTGTTTAATTTAAACTAATATATTAGATTTTGAATTAAGAATAGCTTTGGTGGTCAGATCCAGAGTAGCTAGCGTAATAAGGTGCACTTTTAGTTTAAATTTACAATGGCTCATGTAATCTGAGCCCGTGAATTTTAATTGTCAACATAGAACACGTTCAACAGGTAACCATATTGGAACATCCTTGCAAAGTTTAATTTATTAGCATGAATATGCAGGCACTTGTTGTTGAATTCGATATTGGGAGTGTAAAAGTTTAGGTTCTCCAAGTTATTTTGAAAAGTCAATATAAAATTTTATTTAGGGCTATGGCTTAATGCAGTCCAGCTGCAACCACATTAAGCGCCACTATAGCCAATAGACAAGATTTGGGGCGGTTTGTTTTGAAGTTGCTTTTATTTGATTGGCTATGAGCAACGTAAAGAATAAACGAGGCCAACCAACAATTGGCCTGGCGAAAATCGATCCCTGCCAGTTATAGATTCGTGGACCACAGGAGGCTCGAACCCGCCTTTCGGATCTCCATTAGGTGCCCTTGGGAAGTCATGGTAGGTGGAAATTGAAACCTGTCCATTCTTTGCAAGCCCCTAACTTAGTGTACGCCGAGCTGCTGTCTGTCTATTGCACCCTTGGCTTCTCTTGCCCCTGTTCGCTTTTCCTGCTGGTTGCTACCCAGCCGTCTCAATAATATCCAGCATGAATGACCGCGGCTACTCTGGTGCCAAGAACGCCCATGCTTACTCGAACCCTAATATGCTTCCAGCCTCCAAGCAGGTAAAGTATGAAAGGTTTCTGTTTTAATGAATTGCCTTAGTACTCTGCTTTCTTAGATGATTCATATGATGCTGAACTGGTTCAGAGTCAACCTACCAACCAGACCTCATCTAATTCAAAAGTTGCCAATTTCCTCAATCGTTTTGAAGTATACTTCCTCTCTTGCTTTTAAATTAACATCAAGAACACTCTAGAGGGCTCAAGCCAGTCTGATGCTTACTTAACATCCAGAAACAAAAACTTTGGTGAACGCTCTTCCCAATGGAATCCCAACCATCGCAGCAGCTCAGGTATATAATTTAAAGAAGTACTTCTGAAACTTTTATAGATGCTCTTCATTCAAAGTATTCACAAACCAGTGCTTGGCCAAGCCCCTTTCCAGTAAGTAGTACTTTAGTATTTCCACTAAAGTTTAGTCGGAACAAGGTTCGCTTTTCCTTCCCCAGGGGGAAAGCTCTTCGGATTGGAATTCTTTTACCCGCCCTGACTCTCGAAATCGCCCTGGCCAACCCAAGTCTCGGGTTGAATTCATCCAAGTAGTAAAGTAAACGAGATATTCATGAACTAACGTCCTGAAGCCTAGTCCTCGAACTCCCTCTCCGATCTCCTATCCTGACCAGCATCGCAGAGTTTCCAAGAGCTCCCTACTTTCCAACCGAGATGATTACGGTTATGAAGACTTTCCTGATGCCTCCAAGAATAATATGTTTCGCCATAACTCTACTTCCCACAATGATCTCTGGGCTCGAGATGGCTCGAGTTTTATTGATGCGTCCTTGGACGACGCTAACCGCCAGGCGATGCCTCCTTTCCGTAATCGGCTCTCACCTCCAACAAGATCTTCTTCTACACCACCTTTCCAACTCCAGCAAGGAGGCTTCATGAATCAAATGAATACCCACTACAAGGAGAATTCTTATCAAGACATGTTTAACTCCATGGGAGCGTTATCGCTTGGAGATGATAGACCTGAGGTAGTTCACCCTTAAATAGCCATTAACCAGTTCCACTAGGAGGATTACCCCTACTCTGACTATAGCAACCAAAAACAAGTTCACCCTGGACTCTCTCCCTTTGGCTCTCGTAAGTTTGATCAACAACCCCTTTCTTATAGCGTAGGTCAAAGAAATTCTCTCCGAAACACGTGTTCTGGTATGCCCGAGTTCTTCATTCAACACTAACTTGCCAGTTTCAGATTTGACTCATTCATGGGATAACCAAGACCACTTTCGTATGCCTGCACTCGGGCGGTCTGCTAGCTTCCTCGGGCCCAATATAGAGCGTTCTGGGTTTCCTGTTGATCGTTCTCCTCGTAGTTTTGGTGGGCCTAGGCGAGAAAGCTATTATCCCGACTCTTCACCGCGTCGTGTTCACTCACCCTCGTTAAAGCATAACGTGCCTAGCTTTTCTCCTGCACGGGCCCATTCTGTCAATGAGAGTAAGTTCAGAAATGAAACCTCTTCCTCTGGCCATAGCGGCCACAAGCAAAGCCAACAACAGCTGATGCAGGCACGTGAACATCTGTTGAAGTTTCAAAGCTTGGATCCCCACCGCAATACCCTTGGGCTTGCTGATCCCTACTCGGCCGAGACTGATATGCTTGACTCGGGAGCTCTTTTTCGCAGTAAAATTTTGGAAGACTTCCGTAACAACAAAGTGACTCGGCTCGAGCTTAAGGTGGTCATTCGGCTTAGCTTTGACTAATCTTGTAGGATATCATTGGCCACATGGCAGAATTCAGCGGAGACCAGCATGGGTCCCGATTCATCCAACAAAAGCTCGAGTCTGCTTCGACTGAAGATAAACAAATGGTCTTTGATGAGATTCTACCAAACGCACTACAGCTGATGACAGATGTCTTTGGCAATTATGTCATCCAGAAGTTCTTTGAGCATGGTATTTATTCCTCAAGTCGTTTTCTTACTGTGACTAGGCAGTCAAATCCAAAAGACAATCCTGGCCAAGCAAATGGAAGGCCATGTCTTGTCTCTGTCACTTCAGATGTATGGCTGCCGTGTAGTTCAAAAGGTACTCAACTTTAGTAGTGACCATCTAACATCAAGGCTATCGAACATGTCCTTGTTGACCAGCAGGCCAAGCTTATCCTCGAATTGGGAACATCTGTTGTCAAATGCGTTAAAGATCAAAACGGCAACCACGTAATCCAGAAAGCTATAGAGCGGATTCCAGCCAAGAGCATCCAATTCATCATCGATGCTTTCCAGGGGCAAGTGATTGGCCTCGCTACCCACCCATATGGCTGTCGTGTAATCCAGCGAATGTTTGAGCATTGCACTGATCACCAAACGGTACGTACTTACTTATCCTTGGCTAACAGCGCAGCGCCCCCCTTCTCGAAGAGATCCACCGGTATTCTGCTACCCTAGTACAAGACCAGTATGGCAACTACGTGATTCAGCACGTGATGGAGCGGGGACAGCCTAGTGATCGTAGCCTAGTGGTCAACAAAATCCTTGGCCAAGCCTTCCTTCTTAGCAAGCACAAGTTTGCCAGCAATGTAGTCGAAAAATGCGTTGCGCATGGAACTAAGCAAGAGCGCCAAATGCTAATTGATGAAGTCCTTGAACCTCAGGAGGATGGTTCAATACCTTTAATTGCTATGGTCAAGGATCAGTTCGCTAACTACGTTGTGCAAAAGATGTTGGATGTCGTTGATGGCGTACAACAGGAGCTTCTTATTTCCAAGCTTAAGCCTCACCTCAACTCTCTTCGCAAGTATACTTACGGTAAGCATCTCATCAACAAAGTTGAGAGGCTCCTTGGTCAAATCAAGCGAACAAGTGGTCAGCGCGTCTCCCCATCTTCGTTGGATGCTTATCAGTTTGATGATGACTCTGAAGCTCTGTATACCCCAGGATATAGTCAGCCCAGCCCAAACTTTTCAGTCTACGCCCATGGAACGCAGTAGACTATTCCATATTGGCATTTCATGTACATCTTTAGTTGAGTTTCAGGTTAAGCTGTTCTCAGCACTTTTTGGTGGCATTTAGCTAGTACCTCTTATATATGCAAGTACCGAAATGTCCTCTGTTAATGTTTTCCGCCTCCACTTGTCACTTCTCAAGGCGCCTGAGACTGCCATTTGGGGGAATTCACTGCACATATTTCTAGATATCTCATGGCCCACGGGCAACACTCGTACATATCTACTTACCTTTGCCTATATACCCCTGTTAATTCCGTTAGTTGCTCATTGTAACAATAAAATCCTGTCACTAATACTTTTTGTCTATTTCTTCAACATCATTGTAGGGCCGCACTATCAATGTTCTGATGCCAAATTCCTTCGCTGTAGATAAGCCTTTTTAGCTCTCAGAATATTTTGATTTAATTTTTCTGTTTAGGACAACAGATTTAAACTCTATAGTATTTAGTAACCCAACCTCAGCTTAGTACTAGAGTCTTATATGGTGTATATACTCCTTGGAAGTATATATATATAATAATGGGGAAATTTAAGAAGAGAATGATACTTTCTTTAATATAAAAGAAGGGTATTATCTAGTATCACGACAAGCCACATAGTGTCCATGTATGTCATGAGGCTTTTTCATGTAGTGTTCCATTTAGGATTGAAGATGGTTGATCCCCGTACAACTTGAGAGGATGGCAATAGTGCCACTTACTATTTGGCAGTTGAGCCATTTCTCAGGGAAATGATTTCCTGATGTCAGAATTATTCCTGGCATAGAAGTCAGAAGAGGACCACAATTAACTTTACTCCCAATATGGAAAGTGCAAGGGAACAATGTATCTATTAGCACATAATAATAGCAGTAGCTTTTTTAATATTGGGAATTTCTATTTTAGGGAATCCAGAGGGAAAAACAGGACTTGAAAGGAACCATATTTTATTAAATACAGCCACAGGCCAGCCACCGTCACACAGCCACTCACAACCCAGGCTCCAGCAAGCCAGCCTGCCACTACCCAGCCAACCCCCCACTGGCTCCAGGGATCCAGCTGATCATGGCCCAGGCCCCAGGGGAGCTAATAAGAGCAGGGGCCTCAGGCTAAAACCTCAATAATCAAAGGGGAACTCATGACCAATAAAAAAATAGGAGGATCATACAGGTCCCAACCCAAAGCCAAACTTCCCAAGAATGAGTAACTTTAGACTCAGGAATAGGCCTTGTGACCATTGCTTGCCCTAACGCAACAGTGGCAAAATTGACTGTAGGGATGTAAAAGTGAGAATTCAAAAGTGAGAATCTAAAAGTGGCCATGTCGACACTTTTTAAATTTTCAAAATGGCTTTTTATAATAAAGTAATTACTTTTTCTTGACTTTTTTTTACTTGAGAGAATGAATAAAAAGTATTTTATATGACCATAATAAATTTTAATTTAAGATGAGCTGTTTTAATTTAATTTTAAAATTTTAAAAGTGTCGACATGGCCACTTTTAGATTCTCACTTTTGAATTCTCACTTTTGAATTCTCACTTTTACATCCTTACAGTCAATTTTGCCACTGTTGCCGCCCTAACATCCATTACAAAACCTGATTGGCCACCCTCAAGAAGAAGGAAGCCATGTGGTTGTTATCTCAAAAGAAGAATCAGACTTCACATTGCCTTTGGGTGAGAACCAAACATTTTCAGAAGATCTAAAGTTTGACCTCAATCTAAATCCCAAAAATCAACAGGCAAAGCCTAGACTCTTGGCTTTCCTAGCCCAGTGTTTTCACTCTCATTTACAAAACCTTTCATCTTGGACACACTATAAATAAGTAGAGCCCTTTTGGTGCTAGGTTGTGCTACCATCAACCAAATTGCCCCCTAGCCATACTTTTTCTTGCTCCAACTTATCCACAGATCAAACCTAAACCAATCCTAACCTCAACCCCAGGCTTGGAAGACCAGTCACCTAATATTTACAGCTGTCTTAACAGCCCGTCTAGGGATTGAGAGCTACAGAAAAGGTTCCTCAGAATTTGGACCCATGCCACAAGAAGCCAAAGAGATGTACTATGACAAGCCAGCAAAGCTAACCTCCTCATACACAGCACCTTGGGCTCCTCTGGTCTCACCCCAGTACACTATGTCCCTAGCAATATAAAAATAACTGTATTATACCCTGTCCTTGGAATACCCAAGTATTGAGGGTAAAACTTTAGTAATATAAGAGGGCAGGTTAGACGACTGGAAGCGGTTCAAGGCACAGACACTTGGATAGAGGTCTATTGCCCAACAGAAGACTTTGGCAAGGTTGTTGCATTATCAAAGGCTGCTGGCAAGGTACAGTATAATAACCAAGGTGATCACGTAATTAGCCAAGTTGGGGGTTGGGCAAGATGACACCAGAGGTGTCCACGGGTTCAAATGCATTGAGCTGAGTTGGCTCACTGTATGATGTCTCTTTAGTCCCTGTGAAACAGTTCCAAACTGAGCATAGGTTGGCTGGTTTCCCCTACCCCAAGGTAAGCTGTCAAGACAGCTGTGAAGATGGTATAATTCATCTTCTGACTTGGGGAGGGGGTAATGGGTCTAGCAAGTTTACTTACTTAGCCTAGGTAGAGGATTGATTAATGTGATAATATTGAGAAGGATATTATTCAATGATAGCACAAACTATCATTGAGGGTTTTGTCTTTTTTATACTAGTGAACCTGAAAGGCATGATTATTGGAAGGCATGGCATTGGGGATCCAAGAGTCTGAGTTGCACTTGTTATTCCCTTTTCTGGATTGGCTTGGGTGGCTGGCAATTGAGGAGGTTTGGCTGGATCCCAGTTTGCATTGACATAATGCAAGTTGGGCCTTTTTCATGCATCTAAATCCATTTACTGAATTTGGTGCATGATTTTCATTGTGGAAGAGCCTGTCAGTCCATTCCACATTTGGTAGGCTCCCAACTTGGGCAGCAGTTCCTCCCAAGTTTGGCTTTGGGGAAATTTTCTTTTCTGGTTTCCTGATTTCCTGATTTGTCTTTTTCCCAAAAGAGTGGATGGGGACAGGCCTGCTAGCTGGGACAGCAAGGGATGGCTAGCAGCAGGTGCGCAGCAGCGCATGCACACAGGCTGGCAGGAGGCAGACTGGCTCACAGGTACCTGGTTTGTAGGTGGGGCTGGCAAGCATGGCAGGCGCAGTGGTGGAAGACATCTTCTTGGTGGTAGCGGGTAACAGCTTGGTGATGACAAGCTTCTGCGGGGTGATGGTGTATATCTGCTTGGTGGCAGCAGGTGTCTACGCGTTGGAGGCAGGCAACGGCTTGATGGCAGCTGGCTTCTGTGTGGTGGCAACATGCATCTTCTTGGTGGCAGCAGATGTCTGCTCAGTGGCGGTGGGCAACAGCTTGGCGGTGGCAGGCTTCTGTGTGGTGGCGGTGGGCAACGGTTTGATGGTGGCAGGTGTCTGCTTGGTGGCAGCAGATGTCTGCTCATATGATAAATTTTTGTTGAGTATTTTAAGTTATTTTTGGACTTTTATTCTGTGTATCATTCTCATATTGTTGGTTTGAGACGTTTTTTGAACCTTCTGTGGCCTAGATTGTGGAATATTAACCTGTTTTTGCCATATTAGACTCAAGTAGTTTATATGCCTACTAGTGTCAGGAATATTCCTAAAAGTCCTACTTTGCTGGCAGCTTTGATTGCTACAACACCTATTCCAATGTCATCAAATAGCTGATGACTTATTATCACATTGTAACAGCACTGAAAGGCTTTCAGTTTTTTTACCTTGAATCATACAGTAGTTTTAAAAGCTATGGCGAAAACTGAAAATAATTCAGATTTAAACAAAATGATTTCAGATTTGAACAAAATCCAAGTTGCGTGAGATTCAGGATTCAATTAATTTATAAAATTTCAGTTAATAAATGAACTGTCAAACAAAAAAACGAAATTTCACTAGCCCATTATACAAAATTATATCAAACATCAAGCGGTGTAGTTCAAACCACAAACAAAATGAACTGACACAACAAGTGAGAGGAATGGATGCTGTTCTGGAGTATATTATAATCCAATCAGAATTCATACGAGGCACCAACAGAAGGACTAAAATGAAACAAAATTTGAGCAAGCTAGAAGCAAGATTCCACAAGCACAAAACAAAATGAACTCACACAAGATGTGTAGTATGAGCAGCCTAAAATAAAAAATAACAGTTTAACAGCCAATCAACAGCTATCCAATTTAGGGACAGAGGCATTTTATTCATTTTCATGGATCCTTATTTGTGCATAATGGTTTTGAGAACCTTCCAAATATGGACTCAAGATTACAATAAAAATAAATCATTAAAATTTAAAATTTCTACTTTTAGTGATTTTATCCTAGGTTTTTTTTCAATATGGTTTTCAACAGCAACATCTTCAATGACACCAGCAGCCAAGACAGCAGCAGCCAAACCAGCTTCAATGGAGATGAGGCTCAGGGTGTGGAGGCACCCATTTATACTCAAGCCTTTGAGGCGGGTAACAAGGAAGCTGACCTGTTACTGACCCCTGATCCATATGGCTTTGACTTATTTGAGAGTCACTTAGCATCTAGCTCTGCCCCTGCTCCTGTACCCACCCCCACACAAGCTGCCTGTCAACCAACCAATCAGGATGGCAACCTTGATTTGGAACAACTTCCTGCCGCTAGCCAATCTGCCCCCCTACAGCCAATCAGGCTTCAGTTCCCGTGGCACAGCGCCCCAAACAACAAATCATTACTGCCCAAATTCTCTAGGAAATTTTGGCACTAAACCTACAGGGTCTGTCATGGGACCAGATTGCTGCCCAGTTGCAATTCACCCAAGCCACAATAATCCGGGAATTTGATAACTTAATGAATAAAGGGAATCTGATTGGGACGGCCAAGAAGCCAAAGAAGGCCCCTGAGTCCCAAATCAATGAGGCATACCCAATAATGCTTGAACTCCTCCAGCAAGACCCCAAGCTTCCCCTAACCCAGATCTGCAAACAGCTTGCGCACCATAACATATGGGTCTCCAAGCGCATGGTGCAGCTCTGGATGCACAGAAAGGTGGCTTCAATACAGATTCTTACCAATTTTGCCGGCAACCAATGGGATGGTGCTGAGGATTCCCCGTATGATCTAGACATCAAATCAACCCTGGTCCAATGATTGACTAGTCTATCAGATGACTTCATGTTTATCTCCTACTACAAGTTATCAATTGTGTTTGACAATTTTGGTGAGCAAGGAAAAGCCACTGCCAAGAATAGAAGGAAGAAGGTCAAGAAGGGGTCATTCATTTGTGCATTTCTGGCTGTTTCAGCCAAGGGTTTTGTCTACTATCAGAAAAACCCAGATTTCACCAATGACTACAAGTACAGCAACATCCTCAGTGGATTACTCAACTCCTGGGATGGCTCCAATTCCAAGCACCAGGTTTTCTTGAGCCACCAGATGGAGGGAAGTTCCACTGCCCTTGAGGCCATCCAGGAACGCGGACACCAGGCCTCTGTGTACCCAGCTGGTCACACTGACATCCATCTGGCTGATGTTGTGCTCTTTAATATCAGAGATACACTCCAGGAGCGCCGCCCTCAGGCTTTCAACAACCTCTATCTTGGGGTCCTTGATCACAATTTTCTCTTTGGTCACCATATGGTGGATGACTTGTTTGCACAAATGGTTTTCCATGTGAACATGGGCAACCAATCACGTAAGGATAAGTGCCTTCCACCTCGGGCAACTGCCACTTACCAGCCCATCCAGCCAATGACTGATGGGGAGTACAATGAGTGGTATGCCGGCCATCACGTGCAATTCTCCTGCCTCCACCCCCTCCACCAACACCCCCACCCACAAACCCAACCCATCTAATCCCAGACCCCCAGGCCAGCACTGTCTCTACATCTTCCTTCCCGCGCCATTCTGCCTACTAGGCATCACTCTTCCCCGCCTCAATAAACCCCCTGGTCCCAAAAAATTTCTATTATATTATCTTCATTTTGAATTTCAATTTTTTGTGTTCTCTTTGTTTATAGTTGGCTATATTCTTTATGTTCAGCTTATTTCTATAAAATCATATATTTACTATGTTTTGTATCTAGATCTTGAACACAGTTATTTTTAGCACCCAAACACATCCCCTTGTGAAAATATTAACAACAATTTAGTGATCAGTAAATATAAATTAGAAAATTATAAGTTTTTTTGTGTTTAGAGAAAGTTGTTGTTAATCCAAATTAAAAAGCTTAATGACAAACTTTAAGTCAATCAGGAGCCGTTTGAGAAAGTGATTATTGTGACATAAAGGGTCATTCAATAATTCTTTGATGCATGTGCACTGATTAATCTGATTGGCTGGCTGTTTTGCCATTGTGCGCCATTGTTGCTGTGGCAAGTTGTTGATGGACTAGTACCCAATCAGCTGCTGGGTTAGAACTAGTCCACAGACAATTTGCCACAGCAGCAATGGTGCACAAGGGCAAAGCAACCAACCAATCAGATTAATTAGCACACATGCATCAAAGAATTATTGAATGACCCTTTATGTCACAACAATCACTTTATTACTTGGCTCCTGATTGGCTTAAAGTTTATCATTAAGGTTTTGAATTCAGATCAGCAACAACTTTCTCTAAACACAATAAACTTATAATTTTCTAATTTAAATTTAGCTGATCACCAAATTGTTGTTAATATTTTCACAAGGGGCTGTCTAAAGAGCTAAAACAATACAGCAATTATAGAAGCATGGAAAAACGCAACACAAGAAACACATATTGAGATAAACTTAAAAAAATATACATAATGAGTACAAGAATGGAATATTTTAGTAAATGGGAAAAAAACAAGGATAAACAAAGAAGCCATGTTATCATAATAACATAGAGTTTATTGGGGCAAAAGCTATAAAAATATATACAAAGGTTAGTAAAAAATCATATGAGAGAATTGGAGAAATTATTGATGGACCTTGACTCAGCAATTTCAAAGATCAAGGGGATTGATTGCAAAGTCAAAGCAAAGGTGAAGTCTGCCGTCCTTACAGGAGAGAAAATCAACAAGCTGTTTGTGAAGGCGCTCATGGCCAAGATGCCTGACACATTGGAGAAAACCATTGAGCGTGCTCTAAACAGTGAAAAGACTGTGATGAAGAGCCTGCAATTAAAGGTGTAAAATCTTTCTGCACTGTCTATCTGGGTTGGCAACCCAGAGATCTATAAGCATCTGAAACCTGCCAAGCGTGCCAGAACAGAGGATACTGAATTGCCAGTGCAACTGCTTGTGCTGAGGATGACTAAGCCTGCTGAAGCTGCCAACAAGGAGGATACCAAAGAAGGTAATATAAAAAATAATAAAAATTCTAAAATTCTTACCCTTTTTTTAGAAATAATTGATCATGTAATACGCCAGGTCCTGATCCCCTTTGTCCTCACCATGATTTACATCAACTACACCAATCATATAGCAAGGCAGCTGACATTGTCACCTTGTATTGTGTGCAAGCTCTTAGACCAAATAAACAGTTTCTTCCCAGTATTGTGAGACACACTCCTGGGGCTAACACATGGTGAAGGGACATCCAAGTGGGCAGTTACTGCCTACAAGGATGCCCAATTGCTCCTCCTTGAACCAGTGGTCCTCAGTGGAGTTTACTGTGTAAACTTCATCAAGCTTGTTGGGACATCCTGGAGATGCTCCTGTTTAAGAATATGCTGGAGACAGGCTAGGACTATGTAGCTGCTTACTTCTGCTTCCCAGCAGGGAACATCATCTATTACCTCCTGGAGAACTTTGGGTGTGTGGTGTCAAAATTGGCTGTTGCAAATGCAACAGCCATAAAGAAGACAAATATTCTCTTTTCTGACTTTGGGCTGGCCTGGAGTGCTGACAAGACAGGGCTCCCTCAGGCCATGGAGCTCACATTTGCCAAGTCCAAGCGCAATAAGAAGATTAGTGTCATGTATAATAAATTCTGCAAGCTTACAGAAGCCTTTGACCATCAAAGGCTTCATCTTGTGGTTTAACTTGGATATCTCTTCTACTTTGGGATGGTTACAAACGTAGAGGACCTGGATGGGGTCCTTCTTGGGATCAACAAGGCCAGACTCTCCCTGGATAGGAAGAAATTCCCCCTGGATACAACTTAGTTGACCATGTGATACAAGATGCATTGGTCCTGGCCGGCATCTATGGGGTTTCAGCCCCGCCAGAAAAGCTGCTCCTGAACTTTCACCTTACTATCCTCCCTTTTACAAGCGGCAATAATAGTTTGATAACGGAGTATCCACTGTGCATGGTGTGGCAGTGGAGGTTGTGCGCCACCTCCATTGCTGGGTGGGTACATACTGTAGAACCCACTGCACAGGCGCCCTCAATAAAATATCTTCTATAATAAATCTACATTACAATTTATATTATTTTTAATTATAATTAATTTTTAAACAATTTTTTATTTCAATGATCTATTACTAAAATAAAAAAATCTCAAAGCAAATATTTATACAGTTAAAATAATATTTATTAATAAAAAACCAATATATACCTTGATAGCCTTACATTTTACTTTTTTAATTAATGTTTATGTATTTATGTGCCAGTATTGACATGGAAATATATTATTGTACTTTTTTATTAAGTGTTTGTGAAAGCCATCACAAAATACAAAGGAATAAAATAATTTGCAATACAAAAATTAAGCATCTGCATCAGTGATGCCGTTTTTTATGATTGCAGGCTTGGAAGCTTCAAAATATAAAATGGTAATGCATAAATTCAAAAGATTAAATTAAATAATATAAAAAATAGTTGGAATTGTTAAGCCTTTAGTTGTTTGACTGTTTGGCAAGACACACAGGGAGAAATAAATCAGTGTGGCCATAGAATTTGGCCACTGTATTGGCTGAAAGGGTGTGGAACCTAGCCTACAGCAAATCAAAGAGGTCCTTGGTCCCAGTTGGTGTCCCCTGCTTGCAAACTTGCTTGAGCCACCCAAAGACCTCTTCAATTGGGTTTAGTAATGAGGAATAGGCAGGGAGGAATAGGAGGCACAAATTTGATGTGGCCAATTGTAGGGGGTCAACTGCAATGCTGGTGTCAATAGTTGGAAATTCCTCAAGAATATCTGCCACCTTATGGAGTCCAATGATATCCAGCACAATAACATTGATGAAGCCTGGGCTTGTGTGCCTCAGGTGCTCCTGGATCAATCAGAGAAATTATAGAAAGGTCCTGTTATTGTGAGATCCTAACATCATTTTTTACATCTCAATCCCCTTTGGACCAAGGAGAGCCACCATTAAATAGGCTGTGGCATGGACTTCAGCACACCAAGCTACCCCGTCATTGGAGCCTTTGGGGACATAGCCATAGAAATTTCACATAGACAAGGCAAATGCTTATTTGTTGATGTAATAGAATTTGACTGTCCCTTTGTTTTTGAGTGCAGTGTACGCCTCAGCATTTCTTTGGGTTTTGATATTGTCAAAACCACAGGCTCAACCCGCCAGCAAGGTTCCAACCAGGCAGGTTTGTGACCTGCAATCCAATTATCCAGTCACCCAAAGCCAGACTAGGAAGTTGACTTGAATTACCAAATCCAACAACATGAACAGATGATGATCCTTTACGGTGGATACCTTGATTTGGTGCTTGACTCATTATCAGGATCAAGTCACCCCCTTCTTCTATACAGCCGTGTGATCACCAATCTTGTTCCTGTTATCCTTGATTCACATGAACTATATAATTGCTATCTCTCAATAAAGATTATTATCTATCTTCTAAATATTTTCCCCGTGTAACTCTGCTAAAACAGCACAGTTAAAACATTGGTAGCACAGGTAGGTTTTCCATCCTACCTTATCTTGAAAAAATTCCGCCTGTTGCCCGCACATGCCACAGCCAAAAAATCCTTGACAGAATTATGTCTGGCCTCCTGTCCGGCTGGACGCTGTACACTCCTGGTACAGAGATACCCAATGGCTTTGTCCTGTGCCAGAACACGGTGATCCCGCTACCCGCCTTCAACACCATGTCTGCACAAGGTTTCTTTCAGGCACCTTCCTCAATGCCGCAACCAGCTGAAAAAACCACCATGCCCACCTATGTAGAACAAAGACTTTGCAGCGCTGCCTTGGAACCATTTGCCAGGGCCAACGACAACAATGATGCCACATGGATCCAGTCTGCCCAGAGCAAGCTGGCTCAAATGGAATGCCCACAGCAATTCTGGATCACAGAGATTTTCATTTTCCTGACCCATGACGCTGGCACCTGGTGTGACAAGTGGCACAAAGAGCACACTGACAAGAACTGGGATACCTTTAAGCAGGACTTCTTGGCGAGATTTGTGCTTAAGGATACAGCGCTCATGATCATACGGCAAGTAAAGAACCTGACCTAGACAGGAACCATTAAAGAATTCACCCGCGCCTATAAGGAACTCTGTCTCTGTGCCCCATCTGACATGGCCTTTGACACCCCAGCAACACACCTCATGTACTACAACGCCCTCAAGTTGCACATGATGAGACATGTGAACCTGGACCAGGTAACCAACCTGAAAAGCTGTACTGTGAAGCGGAAAAAGTGGAACAAACATCCAACGCTCTACACAAGGCATAGACTGGGAAACAAGAAAGGCCCAAGGACTCCCATCCAAGCGGGCGCTCTACTCAACCACCTCCTGGAGGCAACGGAAACAGCATCAACCACAAACCCACGGGTTTGAATGGGCATAGAAATGGAAATAATGGCCAGTCAAATTGCACTCATTTCCGTGTCACTGCCACCCAAGGCAACCAAGATGAGGGAAAAGCCCAGGGAGAGCACTAAGCAAGCCAAGCTCTCCCCTGCAACTCCTGACTTGCCCAACAATGAATACTGACCCAAGGACGTGGACCAATGCCCAATGATCCAAGTGCCCTCAGAAGACCCGGTACTATACACCATTGCCAGACATCCCAATAAATTGATGTCTTACCCTTTCTGCTTTTGCAGTTACATAGGCTCAGCACTCCTGGACTTGGGCGCAGACCAAACCTTAGTCAACAGTAGATTTGTGGATAAATTCAAGCTGGCCACTAATCCTTTGCGGATTAAAAACGTGGTCCTGGCTGATGAACACCACATTGCTGTGACAAAGGAAACTACCCCCTTCTCTGTCATGCTTGAGAACCTCCACTCCACCATCCAAGGTCCTGTCATCAACTTCCCTAAGTTTAACATTGTACTGGGACTAGATTGGTTATGGAAAAACAACCCCCAAATGGACTGGGCAACCTCTGTGTTGACCATCAAGTGTGAAGGCGTCAACCACCAGATCTACCCCGGCTCTGTGGACCAACTCCTAAGTGACTGCGTCTTTGTACGCATCACTGAGACTTTGGACAAGAAGGAAAACCTGAAGGCAATTGACTGGGTTTCCTGTCATTATGAAATCATACACTTCAAAGACCACCAGGATACCTCCACGCCTCAAGACCGCAACATTGTGGCCCAACATCTAGAAATCTTTAAGGAAGTGTTACCTGGGCTTCCCCCTGAGAAACACATTCAACACTCCATCCAACTCAAGGGGGCTGTACCCAAAGCACACCTCATCTACAGAATCACCCCAAATGAGGACAACACCCTGTGCGCCTATCTCAAGGAGGCACTAGAGAAAGGACTTATCCGCCTCTCACAGTCTCCCTTTGGGGCCGCCGTATTCTTTGTGACTTTAAAGGACGGTACCCTACGCCTGGTCACAGACTACTGCGCCTTAAACAAAGTCACCATTAAGAATTGTTACCCATTGCCGCTGATTGACAACCTCTTTGACGCCTTGGGAGAAGCCTCCGTCTTCTCCAAGATTGATCTAACTGCAGGCTACAACCAGATTCACATCAAGGAGGAAGACATCCCCAAGACAGCCTTCTGCACTAAGTACGGTTCCTACAAATGCGTGGTACTCAACTTTGGCATGACCAATGCCCTGTCTACTTTTGTAACCTTCATGAACAAGGTGTTTGCTCCGCACATAGGCAAGCATGCCCTAGCGTACCTGGACAATATTATTGTCTAAAGCCCCTCAGTGGAAAAGCACCACAAAGACCTGGAGAAAGTCTTTGCAACCTTGACATAACACAAACTGTTAGCCAAGCCCTCCAAATGCTAGTTCTTCCAGGAGCAACTAACCTCCTTGGGACACATAGTCTCAAAAGACAGCATCAAACCCAAAAGTCAAAAGATACAAGCCATCTGCAAGATGCCACCTCCCAATGACAAGTCAGAACTACGCACCTTCTTGGGAATGGTGGCCTATGTACGACGCTTCATACCCAACTGTGGCGTCTTGACTGCCCCCTTGTCCACCATAACAGGTGCCAAGTCCAAGTTTGTATGGACCCCCCAACGTGACCTCTGTTTTAGACGTCTCAAAGAAAAGCTCATGACAGCTCCCATCTTACAATACCCCAACCAAGACGGAGAGTACCAGATGGAAACCAATGCCTCAGATGCATCCATTGGGGGAGTACTACAAATTAAGAATAGTGATGGTGACTTCCTGCCTGTAGCCTACAAGTTGCACAAACCGACAGATGGCAAGTGTCAATACCCTATCCACAACAAAGAACTGCTGGCCATCATACACTGCCTAGTCAAATGGCGCTGTTACCTAGAACGGCAGGAAGAATTTACAGCACTAACTGATCACAAGTCGCTCATCTATTTCAAGATGCAAGCAAACCTGTCACGCCGCCAAGCGCAGTGGATGGAAATATTATAAAGGTTTAACATGCTCATCCAATATAAGCCCGGGGCTGAGCTTGCCATGGCAGACGCCCTGTCCCGTCTGTATGTCTGTGCTTCAAGGGGAGAAAATGTGCTCAACCCAGACTGGCCTCTCCTAGTGCTACATACAAAAGACAAAGGATTCCCTGCAGGCACAACTGACATCACCAGAGAAATGGTCATCAAGAATAAACATCTCTTTGCTGACATATACGGGACTCTTCACAGAAAGATGACGGATGGCACGACCATTCCCTACATCCTCACACATCAGCAAGTTGACACCATCCTTTGCTACCACAGAGATCTTGGACATACCTAAAGCCAAAATCTATACAAGTTCCTTAAGGATAAAGCCTGGTGGCCAACCTTATACCGCAATGTCCAGGAAGTGTTAGAACAGTGCAAGGTTTGCAAAAAGTTTGCTAAAAGCAAAACCCCGCCTAAGTCTGTACTCCCCATTTGGACCCAACTACCGTTCAAAGTATGGGCTCTTGACATTGTGGGCCCCATGCCAGGAAAGCACAACAACAAAAAATACATCATCACAGCTATTGACTTTGCTACAAGGTGGCCAGTAGCCCAAGCGGTGAAGGCACACACTGGCAACAACATATGACAATTTATTGACAAAGAAATAATCAGCAGGTTTGGAAAGCCAGAACTCCTGATAACCAATGGGGGCAAAGAATTGACCTCCAAAGACACCAATGTGTACCTCACCGAGAATGGGGTCAAACACCGTCACAACACCATACCATCCACAGGCCAATGGACGCGTAGAGCAGCTTAATGGTAGCCTTGTGCAAGCCCTAGCCAAACTCACCGCCAGGAGACCTGAAGACTGGTATAAGCAGCTACCAACTGCATTAATTGTGTGCCAAAACCAAGTGAACAGATCCACCAGAAAAAGCCTTTTTGAACTGTTATACAGCACACAGCCAAATATCATTCAAGCATTGACAGGACCTAAGTTGGAAATTCCAAGTCAAGTCCACCCTTGCTCGTATCCTCAAGTAGTAGAGGCCAACAGCGAGCAAGCAGCCAAAGAAAAGGAACACTTACAAAAGACATTTGTTCCTATCCGCAATAGACATGAAGTTGGGGACAAAGTTTGGGTCATAAATGTTGACAAAAGCAAACTACAACCTGAGAAAGTAGGGCCAGCAATCATTCTAAAGGTAAACAACAATAACACTTACCTTGTGCAAGGGCTTAGGAAACGCAAGCAAGACAAGACCTTACACCATGATTGCCTGAGACCCTGCAAAGCAAGACAGAAACAACAAGAAACCGCCCTGCCTGCCACCAAACAACAACTGATTCAATACGGCGCCCAGGCTCCTGACAACCTCCCTGACAACCTGCCCCCAGAGGAGGCCGGCCTTCAGCCGGGGGGGGGTGTCAAAACCGCAGGCTTGACCCGCCAGCAAGGTTCCAACCAAGCGGGGTTGTGACCCGCAATCCAATTATCTGGTCACCCAAAGCCAGACTAGGAAGTCAACTCAAATTATCAAAACCAACAACATGAACAGATGATGATCCTTCACGGTGGATACTTTGATTTGGCGCTTGACTCATTATCAGGATCAAGCCACCCCCTTCTTCCATCCAGCCATGTGATCACCAATCTTGTTCCTACTATCCTTGATTCACATGAGCTATATAATCACTATCTCAAAATAAAAATTATTATCAAGTTTCTAAATATTTTTCCCTGTGTAACTCTGCTAAAAAAGCACAGTTACAACAATATTATCAGGGCTGTTTCAGTTGTAGGGAGATACCCCAATTTTTTTCCAGGAAAACCACAGACCCTTGACCACATAGTAGTAAAGGGAAGTCAAATCCTTGACCCCAAAAGTAGGCTTGAACATTGCCTTTATATTTTCTAATTAGAGATAGCAGTCTTAGTTTATCCACTGGTGGATTGCCCATTTGTGCTCCCTGGTGAGCATGGTGGAAACACACAATGATTTCTCTGCAGCAAGAACTTGGTCAGTATCAATGTACTTGTTGAATACCTTGCTGGCATACTTGGGACCCACCCCAACAAGGACTGCAGCTGTCTTGTAATTAACAGATTCCCATATAAGCCTGAGAAGGATGATGCACTTTATGCTGAGAATGAGCTTCCAGGTGGCCTTAAAAGGAGTAGTTGAATCTAGATCCTCCTCAGGGACAGGTACACAAGGCATAGGAACCTTGCTGTAGAAGGCCACAACCTTCTTGATCACTAGCTGCCCCTCTGTAGTCCTATAGAACTGGGGCTTGTTGTTGTCTTCCAGGTTGTTATCACTGATTTAGGGCTTTTAGCTAGTGTCAAGCACAGGATTAACCTTCTCCATTATGGCTGTTGGGACAGCTTCCTGGCAGTACACAGGATCAAACACATACAAAGTAAGTTCTACCTCTTTGTTGTTAACTTTCTTTGTAGTGGTGACCTTGGTGGGCTTCCGGGTCAGTTTGGGGACCCAAGAGTTGATGCTCCACACCCTTGCACATTGTGCTCCTTAAACTGGTTGTATTAGTGCAACCTCATTATTGAACTCATCTCCTGTCTTCTTACTGAGTAGGCACTTGTGTGGTACTGATTCAATTTTTTACCCGCAGGGGCAACTGCAAATGCGGTGCACAGCAGGTGCATTATTACTCTGCTATTGTGTTTGCTCCATTTCAAAATTTAATAAAATGCTAAATATTTTTCAATTAAGTGACTCCCTGGTTTTATTTTTTGCTTTTATCTGAATATGGATATTTAATTAGAGTTTTCCCACCCAATATCCCAACTATAGATGTTTTATTTCTTAATTAGCTGTTTCTGGTTTTACAACACCCTTTTAAAATACCCAAATAATTTTTTTACTTTTTCCCAGATTTTACGCTAAATTTAAGCACCCAATACAATATTTTTCAAATTTATGTTTCAGATCTTGTGTCTTATTTTAGATACATTGGTATCATTATTGTTTACAATACATTGCACACAACAATCAAGTGGTTTTGTTTAAATATTGAGTTGCTATTGTGCTTTATTTTTGGTTTGAGTTTTGACTCGCCACACATGAGTGTATTTTGTCACCAATTTTCATAGTAAATATGTATACACCAAAGGTCAACTCACACCATTTTTTTTGTGAATCCATATATTTAGGTTTGTATTTTGAATATTTTTATTTGTTGTGTGAGCACTTTGTTGCTGTGTTGACCCATTTAATTCATTAACGCCAAAAATCCCTGTTACTTTAAATTCAGAACCTTTAAAAATGCGGGATTGTTAAATCCTTAGTCCAAATTTCAAATCACTTTTCTCAGGCAACTCAGCTGAGTGAAAATTAAAAATATTTAATAAAATCAACCATTTAATTTGTCTTTTTTTGGTTTATTAAAATTGGCAAATTCCAAATCTCTTGAGCAGTTAACTCAGCTAACTAAAGACAAAACACAGCAAGCAAATGTGAGATACATGAAGCGGAAAGCAGGATTCTAATATAAAATTTGGTATTTTCTATAAGTCTAACAAATCATAGACAACATGGAAAAATTAATGAATCTGAAATTGCAGGATTGTTAAATACAAGAACCAAATTTCAAATAAAAATATGGTGTTTTTGAATTTTTATAATTTATGGGCATCTCAAACAGGAAGTCAAAGGAGTTAGAGTGGATTTCTGTTAATTCTTTTAGAAATCATAGGCATTCTCAAAACTCACCCTATTTCATTTTAGGACAGCTAAAATTTAGATGCTTGATTACAGTAGATTTTAGAAAATGCTAATAATAAAATAGAATTATATATTATAATCTATTTTTATCAAGTTTTCTTTTCCTTGGTGTGTTGATAGTTCATTTTCTGTTGATAATATACTTTTATTTAATTGGATAGTTTCACCTTCAGTTGCCTTGGAGATAGGAAATCAAGTTGCCTTCCCAAGACCAACTGTGGTTGCGGAGGCAACTTGATTTCCTATTGCCAAGGCAACTGGAGGTGAAACCATCCAATTAAATGCAAACACCTTATCAACAGCAAATGAACTATCAACACACCAAGGAAAAGGCAACATGGTAAAAACAGATTGTAATATATAATTTTATTTAGTATTAGTATTTTCTGAAATCTAATGTAATCAAGTATCCTTAATAGTAGTACATGAATACATAGTGTAGTAAACTGGTGGTTTATCTTTTCCTCTCCTTAATTCCTCAAAAATAAGTTTTGTTGGCCCCTTGGCTACGCCGGGGGCCAAAAAACCTTTAAAAAATTTCTGCGTCATCAGGAGAGTAGCTCATAAATCATTATATGGGTTTATGGTTGCTATATTAGTGATTTAGAGTGCAGAATATTGTATCATTTCCAGTTTAAACAATTTTACATTTTACTTAATTTCATGTCTAAACATGGTTGTTGAGATTGTATTTTCCATTTGATTTTATCCAGAGTGGAGCTTCTTTATTTGGGTTGGTGTTTCCTAGTGTGCTTACTGTACATTAAATTTGGATTCCAAATCCTTTAATTATTATTTGATTTCAATAGTGGCATTCATGTATGATTTGAAATTTGAAATTTGGTTCTTGGATTTTTCAGTCCCGCAATTTCAAAAAATAGTAAACTTAATGAAACTAGTTGATGGATTTGAACGCTTCAAATCTGATTCCAGTTAATTCATTTTGTCCATTCAAAACATGCAGCTCAACTTAAAGTTTTCAAAGATTCTATGAGTTCCTGCATTTTTAAATATTCAAATATAAATACAAAGAATTTAATTTAATTAAAAAAAGGCCATCCCTCAAATGTGATTCAAAATTAGATCAAGGATTTGACAATTGCCGTGATCTGAGGTGCGGCACAGAGTCACAACAGGAAATCTTAACCTTAGGATTGGATTCATACTAAGTCTTGGTTAGAATGGCAGGGAAGGCTAGTAATTACCTTGTGGCCCTGATTGAATAATATCTGCTAGATGTGGCTAGAGAGGCGCCAAAGTATATGGAGACACAAAGACAAAAATGTGAATATAACTTAAATTTTATTGGGTATAGAAATTGGGGTTATATACTGTGTAGCTTTACCACAAAACAGTACTTGGATGGTAGGATCACTTGCCACAAGCATGAGTGGGGGAAGTAATTTGCGCAGAATCAGGAAACCAAATAATTCTATTTCCCAATTCAGAGCCAGCCTCATTTCAAAGGGCAAAAGCAAAATAGAGGGATTTGTTATCAAAATAACCCATCAAAGGCAAAATCAAAACATGGTGAATGGCGGCATTCATGACATTGTCCCCCTCTAGATTGGCCTTAGGGGGTGATACTTGCAGAGGAACTTGGCATGCACGCAAGCAAACAGTTGGCTACTAGAGAGGAGTTTTACAGTATACTCTGATCTTTGTTTGAAGGTCACTTCCAAGGGTCCAATCCACAACAAGTCTAGTTTATGAGAATGTCCTCCTACTCTATGCTGATAGTAAAGAACATGGTCCCCAATGTTGAACTCAGACAGGGGAGATTGTCCAGCATTGTTGGGAGAGAGCTCAAGCATCTTGGTCTTATATGTGGATCTGTAGGCAGAGGCCTGAATATCAATGATTTGGTTGACTAGATCTTTGATATGGTCATCAGGGTTCATGGCCTTATCAGAGGAGAGTAGGGGCCCAAGAGCAACAGAGTGGTGGCTTTAAAACCATACAAAATAGCAAAAGGGGAGTACCCAGTGGCATAATGTTTGCTAAGGCAATAAGCAAAAAGAGCAGCAGGTAAGTATAGATTTAGTTGGCAGTGTCAGAGTAAATGAGTTTCCTCATGATAGAGACCAGAGTTGAATTTGCGTGCTCAACGGCCCCATTGGTGGAAGGATTATAGGGGGCAGAGAAAGACTGGTGAGACCCCAAGGCTTCAAAAGCAGAGGTTACTAACTTGGCGTTGAATTTAGTCCCATTGTCAGACAACAACATTTGGGGACAACTGTGGCAAAAGAATAAATCTTGTAGCATAAAGGCGCGGTTGTTTTGGCAGTGATGTCCTTAGTAGGGCAAGCTTCTAACCACTTGCTAAAATGATCAACAGCAATTAAGATAAAGCAGCAACCAGAGCAGGAGCAAGGGAGAGGACCTAATGCTTCAATACTGACAGTGTGAAAGGCGTGTTGCAAGGAAACTAGATTGAACTTGTGAGTGGCAGCTCAAGGTTGTTGGAGCTGGTAATCATGGCAACTAACAATAACATCTGGGATCAGCAGGCAAAGGTTTTCCCAGAGGTAGTTCTTCTGGAGCCAGGCATAAGTCTTGGCAACGCCTCTGTGTCCTGTCTCCTTATGAGCTTGAAGCACTGCCAAAAGGCAAAGACTAGGCCTTACATAAGGCAATTAGTGGTCTTGTAATTTCTTGAAAAGATGACTGTCACAAATGAGCATGTCTTCAGATAATTTAGAAAGGGCAAATCAAACTTCCTCTGTTTTTTTCTCCCATGACAAAGGGTATCCAATTAGTTCATACAACCTGTCAGCCTCAGCAGGGTGTAGAGCAAGGAATGGTATTCTGGACAGTTCATCATCATTCTGATGTTGAATCACAGGGCAATGCAGCACAGTGAAGTTACACTCTTTCAGGCAGAGAGCCCATCTAGCTAGTTGTCCTTCTGGTTCCTTAAGTTGTTGTAATCATTTGAGCAAAGCATGGTCAGTAACCATAGTGAAATGGGTGCCATACACATAATGGCGGAACTGCTGAAAGCATGCAGCAAGGCACTCTTTCTCAGTTACACTGTAATTCTTCTCATGCTTATTCAGGACACAAAAGTTAAAAGCTACAGGGTGATCCACACCTTCATCATCAATTGAGCCAAGATGGCTCCAATGGCCAGGTCACTACATCAGTATATAGGATGAATTCCTTATTGTAATCAGGATATACTAGGATAGGGGTCTCCTTAAGTGTTTGCTTATGGGTCATAAAGGACTGTTGCTGGCTGGCAGTCCATTCAAAAGGGACATTACACAGCAGCTGGACCAAGGGTTTGCTAGTGTCAGCAAAATTGGGGATGAATTGCCTGTAGTATCCCATCATGCCCAGAAAGACTGAACTTCTTGCAGGTTGGTGAGCAAAAGCATTTTTTCAATGGTCTCAACTTTCTTAATCATGGGGCAAATTCCTGTCTGAGTCACCTCATATTCCAAGAATTCAAGGCGTTCCTTGAAGAAGGCACACTTAGATGGTTTTAACTTAAGACCAGCTTCTAAAATCTTTATGAACACTTCCTTGAGATGAGCCAGGTGGTTGGTAAAGGTAGCACTAAAGACTTTTATATCATCTAAGTACACTAGGACACACAAGAGCTTCAAATCACAAAGGATGGAGTCCATGGCTTGTTGAAAAGTAGCTGGAGCATTGCAGAGTCCTTGCGGCATTTGTGTAGGCTCAAACAATCCCTCATAAGTGATGAGTGCAGCTTTCTGTCTATCATTGGGAGAGAGATAAACTTGCCAGTACCCAGAGGATAGGTCTATAGCTGAGAAAAACTTGGAACCTCCAAGGCAGCAGAGAGCATTATTAATGTGTGGTGAGGGGTAGGAGTCCTTTTTGATTAAAGAGTTCAATTGTTGGTAGTTCATTACAATACAATGACCTCCATCCTTCTTTTTTAGTATGAGCAAGAGGGAGGCCCATGGACTTTGGAAAGGAGCAAGCAGTCCAGTGTCTAGAAGTTGTTTGAGCTCTTTAGACACCTGAGCATCCTCCACACAACTGTGGCAATAAAGTTAAGCACAGAAGGGGGAGCATCACCAGTATAAATTGGCAACAGTGGCAAAATCAACTGTAGGGATGTAAAAGTGAGAATTCAAAAGTGAGAATCTAAAAGTGGCCATGTCAACACTTTTAAAATTTTAAAATTAAATTAAAACAGCTCATCTGAAATTAAAATTTATTTTGGTCATATGAAATACTTTTTATTCATTCTATCAACTAAAAAAGTCAAGAAAAAGCAATTACTTTATTATAAAAAGCCATTTTGAAAATTTAAAAAGTGTCGACATGGCCACCTTTAGATTCTCACTTTTGAATTCTCACTTTTACATCCCTACAGTCAATTTTGCCACTGTTGCCTATAAATCTGGTGAATGACGCCTTTGGCTAGACCATAATCAGTGCTGTTCTTAGCAAAGATATCTGAAAACTGGTCCAGTAGGTCAAGCATCTCTTTCTGTTAACTGGAGATAGTTGCAGCAAGTATTGCACAGTGAACAAGGTTATGACTTGGGGCTTGTCCTCAGGTAAATTAAAGTCCTGGAATGTACCAAAGGGATTTAGTGATAGGACGTCAGGGGCATTTAACAGTTTGCTATAGCCAACAATCTGTCCTCTAGACACATGCATGGGGAGATCAGTTTTATTGGCAACCAGCAATTGAACAGGGTTGTCATGTTTGGCTCCAGGGGACAACATCCTGGAGGACACAGCGGGAAATCTTTATTACAAAAGATTTGAGGTTTGAAGCTAGCCTTGGGTTAGCCTTCAGGGCAAAATTAAGGGCACATACCTTAATTTCCTGGAAAACAAGATGTAAAAGTCCTTTTGGCAGAAAGGACAGGAAAAGCTTGAAGATTATAAAAGCCAACACAAATGTGGATAAACTTGTCTTTATTAGGAGTAATGATTCTACTTTAAATAGTTGACAAGAGGCGGGGATCACTCAATAGGAAGACAGAGTGGCTGAGGGGGTCACGCTGGGATGAGGTCATACCAGGATCAACCACAGACAGGTACAATAATCCGGAATGGGTGGATATTGAACCAGACCCATTTGCAGAAGGCAAGGAATTTCCAAACTTGAAGGCAAAACCAGTCAAATCTTTGCAACTATCAATATTTAAAGGGCAAATTAAAATAGCATTAATAGCGCAATTTACAACATCTCCCCCCTCAAGATTGGACAGAGGGAGTTGATACTTGCAAAGGAATTTGGAGTGGACGCGGGCAAAGGGACGGCCAGACAATAGTAGCTTCACAGTGTACTCAAAGCCCTTCTTGAAGGTAACCTCACAGGGCCCAATCCAGAGGGAATCCAGCTTGTGGGCTCTACCACCTGTACAATTCTGGTAGTAGAGAACTAGATTGCCTACTTGGTATTTGGGGAGGGGGGCTCTAGCAGCATTGGATGGAGAGAGCTCCAAAGCCTTAACCTTATAAGCAGTGGAGTAGGCGGTTGCCTGGATGTCAATGATACGGTTGGTTAGGTCTTTCACGTGGGTCTCAGGATTTGCAGATGTATCATACTCAATCAGAGGAGGTCCCAAGATTGAGGGGGTAGTGGCCTCTTGTCCATAAAGCATGGCAAAAGGGGATTGACCAGTCACCTGGTGTCTACTAAGGCGGTAGGCAAAGAGGGCAGCAGGGAGGAACATGTCCCAATTGGCAGCGTCAGAGAGCGTGAGTTTTCTCATGATGGATACTAGGGTTGAGTTTGCTTGTTTGACAGTTCCATTGGTGGAGGGATTATATGGCGCAGAGAACAACTGGTGAGTCCCCATAGCTTCAACAATAGAGGTGATGAGGCAAGCATTAAAATTGGTACCATTGTCTGAGAGCAGGACTTGAGGGCAGCCATGTCAATAGAAGATGTCTTGCAGCAAGAAAGTAGCTGTGGTCCTAGCTGTTATATCTTTTGTTGCTCTGGCTTCAACCCATTTGCTAAAGTGGTCTATAGCAACCAAAATAAACCAACATCCCAACCTAGAACAGGGGAAGGGCCCAACAGCATCAATACTCACTGTATGGAAGGCATGTTTTGGAGGGATGAGTTGGAACTGGTGTTGGGAAGGACAAGGACGTTGGAGTTGACAAGAATGGCAGGAGGCAAGGACATCAGGGATCAAGAGGCGCATGTTTTCCCAGTAGAAGTTTTTGCACAACCAGTCATGAGTCTTGGCTATGCCTCCATGGCCAGTATCAATGTGAGCTTGGAGGATGATGGCTATCCTCATACTAGGGCAAACGTAAGGTAGGTAGGCATTGTTAACCTTCTTGAAGAGTTGTCTATCACAAATTATGGTGTCCTTGGATAGGGTCTGTAGAGCCAGGCGGATATCTTTGGGCTCAGTGGTCCAAGAGTCAGGATATCCTATTAGCTTGTATAGTCAATCAGCATCAGCGGGATGGATGGCCAGGATTGGCATCCTTGACAGGCCATCAGCATTCTGATGTTGGGCCCCAGGACGGTGTACCACTGTGAAATCATACCCTTGCAGACGTAGAGCCCAACGCGCTAGCCGACCTTCAGGTTCCTTTAGTTGTTGTAACCACTTGAGAGAGGAGTGATTGGTGACTACTGTGAAGTGGGTTCCATAGATGTAATGCCAAAACTGTTTCACAGCATGCAGTACTGCCAAACATTCCTTCTTGGTGACACTGTAGTTCTTTTTGTGCTTATTAAGGACCCTTGATGAGTAGGCTACAGGTCAATCTACTCCTTCATTGTTGAGTTGGGCAAGGATAGCACCTACAGCTACTCCACTAGCGTCAGTATACAAGATGAACTCTTTATCATAATCAGGATAGACTAAGATAGGAGCCTCCTTGAGCTTGGCCTTCAGTGCTTCAAATGCTTGTTGTTGGCTGTCAGTCCACTCAAAGGGGACGTTGCAAAGCAATTGGACAAGGGGTTCACTCAGTTCAGCAAAGTCAGGGATGAATTGTTGGTAGTAGCCCATCATACCAAGGAATACTTGTACCTCTCAAAGATTTGTGGGAGGTAGCATCTTGTCAATGGCTTCCACCTTGTTATTCATGGGGCAGATTCCAGTCTGAGTGACTTCATGTCCTAGAAACTCAAGACGTTCCTTGAAGAAGGAGCATTTGGAGGGTTTGAGTTTCAGGCCAGCCTCACAGATCTTGATGAAGACAGCCTTGAGATGCTCCAAGTGGTCAGTAAAGGTAGCGCTGAATACAGTGATATCATCAAGATACACGAGGACACAAGAGAGTTTTAGGTCTTGTAAGATGGAGTCCATAGCTTGCTGAAATGTGGCAGGGGCATTGCATAATCCCTGGGGCATACAAGTGGGTTCAAAGAGGCCCTCTGATGTGATGAGTGCAGCCTTTTCTCAATCTTCAGGTGATAAGTCAACCTGCCAGTACCCCAAAGCCAGATCCATGGCAGAGAAAAACTTGGAACCACCCAGCTGTCTGAGAGCATTGTCAATTCTGGGCAAGGGGTATGAATCTTTCTTAGTGAGAGAGTTCAGGCGGCAATAATCCATTACAATGTGGTGTCCCCCATCTTTCTTCTTGAGGATCAGTAACAGGGAAGCCCAAGGACTTTGGGAAGGAGCCAGTAACCCAGCGTCCAGAAGTTGCTTGAGTTCTTTAGACACCTGAGCATCTTCCACCCTACTACAGCGGTATGGTTTAGCACAAAAAGGGGGCGCATCCCCAGTATCAATCTGATGGATGACTCCTTTAGCTAGGCCATAGTCCGTAGGTCCAGAGGCAAAGATGTCACTGAACTGATTGAGTAGGTCCAACACGTCTTTTTGTTGAACAGGAGACAGTTGGGGGAAATCAGCAGCAGTGAACAAGGAGAGAACTTGTGGATCATCTTCAGGTAGGTTGAAATCACTGAAAGTTCCAAAGGGGTAGAGGGAAGATACTTGTTCTGCTCCAAGTACACAACCATGACCCACAACCTGGCCTCTGGTTACTTGCATGGGCAGGGCTGTCAGGTTAGCAAGCAGTAATTGTACAGGCTCTTTGTGGGTTTGGTCTAAAATCCCAGGACATAGGCAAGGCTTGGTACAACTTAAAGATTCAGGTGAGTAAAGCTCCAAGAAGGACTTTTCAGGTAGCTCATAGGAAATCTGGGAGTCAATCACCACTTGAGAGCCTGGGGGAATGGTGGATAGCAGCTGGCGCTAGCAGAGGTACCCCTTCTTCTGCAGGGCAGGAAGGAGGAGGGGTACACATGTTGGAGGAGTGAGTCCTATACTTGAGTGAGAAGATACCTGTAGGGTACTCAAGCACGCAAGTTTTAAGACGTTTGCCTGGAAGGCGCGGAGGTTCCTCAAAAATCAAAGGAACTTCATATCCCAAGAGCAAAAGGTATCCATCTTGTAAGTTTACAATTCTGTTATATTCTCGGAGGAACTGAGTACCAACCAAGAGGTCATAGCTTTTGTTCTCTAGGACCACAGCAGGGGAAGCAATAAGGAGTTTCCCAAACCTCATGGGTAGAGCAGAGTAGGCACCAATGGCTCAAGTTTGGGCCATGCCAGCTGTGCCATACAACTGTGTGTAGTTGAGGTCAGGGGCCAACTTAAGTTTCTTCATTAGCTTGGAAGATACCACGTTGACAGGGGAACCCGTGTCCAAGATGGCCTTGATTTTGACCTTTTGGATTGATACTTCCACGCGGGTTGTATCTTTCCCAAAGGGAGGCAAGACTGCCAACACATCTTGCGCAGCCTCTAGCTCCTTTTCCCATTTGGCCAGCATACACCGTAACACAGGGATTTCCTTATACACAGTCTGTAGTGGAAGAGATACGGTTACATTGTGGAAAAGAGCTTTGGCTAACTTGGCTGCTTCCTCAGAGGAGTCAACCAAGACAGGAGGTCAATGGGCTTGAGCTAGGTAAGGGCAAGCCACCATGGACTTAGCTTCACTTGGAGGTACCCAGGAAGTGGTGGTAGTCTTCCCAGAGCAAAGCTTGTAGGGTACAGGGATAGTTTCTGGAACAGCCAGGACGGAGTAGCCATAACTATCAGAGTCTTCACTATCAGAATTGTCAGGCTCTGAATCACTGGAGAGGTTGTGAAACAGATGAAGGATAGTTGGGCCAGAGGAAGAGGGAGCTTCCTCATCAGACAGAGGATCAGGGGGAGACGGGGGAGATTGGTCAGCAGAGAGTGTCTCCGTTTCTAAGCTGACCTCTCTTTTCCTGCCTGCTCCTTGGGATTGCAACCTTCCACTTGAGGATTAGTGCAAGTGCGCAAGTGGTGTTCAATCTGGCCACAGTTATGACAGCCTTGTCTCTTAGCCTGTCCACTAGTACCCAGAGTCATAATGCGCGGCGTACAAGAGGTGGTCCCAGCATTATTGGCCTTGTTCTCACGCACCACTGTACCTCCATGTGTCAAATGCATGTCTTGTAAGAGCGTCTTAATACTCTTCATGGAAGTGAGTGAAGCCTTGTGTGCCTTAAAGTGTAGACATAGAAGCTGGTTCACCTTCAAAGCATTTGAACAAGCTGTGTAGGCTTCCTGGGGAGTTAACTGTTGACTAGTAATTAACTGCTGGCCTTCAATGTAGAAACAATCTGCAAACTCAGCCAGGGTCTCCTTGGGTTTGAAAGCAATATGCATAAATGCATCTTTCTTGACTTCTAAACTGAGGTCTCCTCCAAACTCTTCAATAAGGAGGCGCTTCATATCCTCCCAGGTGACAATAGAAGGGAGCTCGGGGACCACAACTTCCTGGCAAGTGGGATGGAGGCAGGTAAGGATGTGTTCCTTCTTGAGTTTGTCAGTAGCCCTACACATTGCAGTTTTGTAAATGGTCAGAAAAGCAGCAATGGTTGAGGTCTTGGGATCAAATATCTGCTTGAAGGTTGGCTTATAATTTGGGTCAATGGATGAGGACAAGGACTGGCTGTTTTCACCAGGGTTGAGGACGTTAATGTGAGGGTTGCCCTCAAACTTGGATTCAGCAGTAGGTTGTCTAGCCCAGAGAAGTCAAAGGCTTTCCTCTAAAGTGTCCAAGGTAGAGCTATTTTGCCCACTAATGTCTTGGGCAGTTGTGGCAGCAGTCCCAAATTCATCAATCTTGATTTGTTGTACTGCCAAGGTGCCAGCAATCCCATTGACATGGGTAGCCAGGGAGGTGGCCTGAGTGACCAAGGGGGCAACTTGTCCATTTAGAGTCTCTGTAAAGCGGGAGAGGTTTTGGACCTCTCTCTCTAACGCGTCTTGCCTATCAGCTACATCATTTGTCACTTTGGCAAGTTGATCTAGAGCACGCGCACAGTAGACCTGGGGTTGACCTTCTAAGCCAGGGCAACAACCATGATTGTCATGAGCAGGAGTATTAACAACTTCACCTTCCTCTTCATCTTCAGATTCAGATGACAAACCTTCAGAATTAGAGAGGCGCTGTCTTAAGTACTCAATTTCACCTCGTAAGGTAGCCACCTGATCAGTGAGGGAGGCAATATAAGGGTCAGGTATAGGTTCAACTGGAGGGGGAGGCTGCACAGAAGCTTGGCGTCTAGTGGTAGCCTTGAGCTTGGCAATGGCCTCCCATACTTTGGTTTCAAAATCAGAAGGGGTCCCAACAGGAGGAGTGGGAGGAGTCACCTCAATAGAGGCCACCCAATTGTCCACATAAGTTTGCACTTGGTATAGAGTGTTGCCTAGCGCAGCCTTATCTAGACCATATTGATGCTGCAGGTGGCGGCCCCAAGTATCAACATGAGCTCCTATCAATTTGAGTTGTAAGTTGACATGTTCCCTGAATTGATTGAGTTCACTAACCAGAGTCTCAAAATCCTGCCAATGGTTAAGCAGAAAAGCCTCAATTTGCTCACGCCAAGCTGCCTGATGTTCATCCAATTTGCATAGTTGATCCTTTATGTATCCAGGGAGCAAGAAACAAAGGGAATTTAGGGAGGTGGTTAAATACTTCTGTGACGCCAACGAGTCACGCTGGTTGTCAGAAATACAAGCAAAGAGACTGTGTGACCATTCCTGGTAGGCCATATTTTGAGCGTGGTTGTTTGAGACAGAGGAGGCTACAGCATCTAACAGTTGATTTTGGGATCCCAAAGTAAGTTGATGGTGGACTAGGGCAGGTTGGATGAACTGTTTGACCAACACATCAATAGTATCCATGGATTCCATCAACTCAGGGGGGAGACCAAAGTCCAAAAGGAAGGAGTACAGGTCTTTTTGAGGCGTACCCAGGACAGAGGCCAGGGATAGAGTGCATGGCTACTATACCAGAGTGAAGAAGGGAGCAGGCAGCAGCACAGGCTTGCTCATAGTTGAGAGAGAAAGCAGGGAAGGGGAGGCCACAAGGGCCCAGGAGACAGAACCAATACCATAGGATTTGCAGGAGCATTGGTGATGTCTTCTTCTAGAGGGGGACTAGAAACTTTAGGTTGATCTGGTACTTCAAAAACAAAAGGAGAGGGACCAGAGAATGCGCGTGGGAACGGGGTAACCAAAGGGCTTGCAGCCCCTGTAGTGAGCACCATTTTGTTGTGTTTGGCTCCAGGGGACGACATCCTGGAGGACACAACAGGAAATCTTTATTACAAAAGATTTGAGGTTAAAAGCTAGCCTTGGGTTAGCCTTCAGGGCAAAATTAAGGGCACATACCTTAATTTCCTGGAAAACAAGATTTAAAAGTTCTTTTGGCAGAAAGGACAGGAAAAGCTCAAAGATTATAAAAGCCAACGCAAATGTGGATAAAACTTGTCTTTATTAGGAGTAATGATCCTACTTTAAATAGTTGACAAGAAGCAGGGATCACTCGATAGGAAGACAGAGTGGCTGAGGGGGTCACGCTGGGATGAGGTCATACTAGGATCAACCACAGACAGGTACAATAATCCAGAATGGGTGGATATTGAACCAGACCCATTTGCAGAAGGCAAGGAATTTCCGAACTTGAAGGCAAAACCAGTCAAATCTTTGCAACTATCAATATTTGAAGGGCAAATCAAAATAGCATTAAAAGCGCGATTTACAACAAGGGTCTTTATGAGAGACATCCAAGATTCCTGGACAGAGATAGGGTTTGTTGCGTCTTAGCAAGGGAGGAGAGTATAACTCTAGGAACATACACTCAGGTAGCTCATACAAATTGTGGAAGTCTAGGATAGCCGGAGATCCAGAGGGAATGGTTACAGTGGAAGTGGCCAAGAGAGGAATCCCTTCAGATGCAGGGCAAGCCATAGGAGAACACTTCATGTTGGAGGAATGGGTACAGTATTTTAGAGTGAAAACACCAGTGGGATATTCTAAGGCACATGTCTTGAGGCGCTTCCCGGGAACTTTAACTGGCTCTTCAAAGATCAGAAGGACCTTGTACCCTAAGATAAAGAGATAGCCATCCTTCAAGTTGATGACCCCACTGTATTCCCTAAGGAATTGAGTACCAACTAGGAGATCATAACTCTCATTCTCCAAGACTATAGCAGGCGCGGCTAAGAGTAGCTTGCCAAACCGCATAGGAAGAGCAGAATAGGCTCCTATAGTGCGAGTCATGAACAGCCCAGCTGACCCATACAACTGATGATAGTTCAGGTCAGGGGAAAGTTTGAGCTTCTTGACAAGCTTCAAGGAGACAACATTAACAGGAGACCCTGTGTCTAAGACAGCCTTAATTTTCACCTTTTAGATGGATATTTCCACACAAGTGGTAGTACAACCAAAGGGAGGGAGGATAGCCAGAATGTCTTGGGCTTCTGCTAGTTCTTTGTCCCGCTTTTTGATAATGCATCTTAGGCCCAGGAACTCCTTATAGACTGTCTGGAGAGGGAGCAAGACAGAGATGTTTTTGAACACAGCATCAGAAACCTCAGTAACTTCTTCGGAAGATTCAACAAGCACAGGAGATCTCTTGGCTTAGGTGAGGTAAGGGCAAGAGACAACCTCCTTGGCTTCAGGCAGAGGCTTGGCAGTTGAAGTAGTCTTTCCAGAACATAGCTTATAAGGGACTGCAATAGTTTTGGGGACAGCAAGGACTGAATACCCATAGGTGTTGGGATCTTCCATATCATAATTGTCAATGTCAGAGTCATCAGATATGTTGTGGAATAGCAGAAGAATGGGAGGAGCCTCAGCGTCAGCAGGCTCATAGTCAGCAATGAAGGGGGGAATTGGAGGAGACTGGGAAGAATTTTCAACTGAGAGCGTCTCTGCCTCTAGGTTGACTGTTCTTTTCCTGACTGCTCTTTGGGATCAGCTCCTTCAACCCAAGGATTGGTGCAGACTTGGGAATGGTGACCTATCTGCCCACAGTTATGGCAACCCTGGCGTTGAGGAGGATTCTGCAAGTTCATGATGATGATATGCGGGCCACGTGAAGACAAACCAGAGGTAGAGGCAGAGCAATTCTCCCGCACAACTGCCCCAGAATGGGTTAGGTGCATATCCTGCATCAGTGTCTTTATGCTCTTCATAGAAAAATGCATGGCTTTATGAGCATTAAAGTGAAGACACATGAACTGGTTAACCTTTCAGCTTGAGCGCAAGCCATGTACACTTATGGGCTGTCAATTGTCTGCTCATTATCAGTTGTTGTCCCTCCATGTAGAATCTATCTGTGAATTCAGCTAGGGTCTCCTTTGGTTTGAAAGCAATGTGCATGAAGATGTCCTTCTTTACTTCCAAACTAAGATCATCACCAAATTTGTCAATCAGAAGTTGCTTCATATCTTCCCAGGTCTTGATGGTGGGCAGCTCTGGCACTACTACCTCTTGGCAGGTTGGGTGCAGATAAGTTAGAATGTGTTTCTTCTTAACCTCATCCAAGGCTCTTCTCATGGCAGTTGCATAGATAGTTAGGAAAGCTGCAATGATTGAGTTTTTGGGGTTGAAGACTTGCTTAAAGGTAGGCTTGAAATGTGCTTCTGGGGGTAGGCCACCATTTTTGCTATTGAGTACATTTATGCACAGCAATAATTCTGCTTTGGATTTGGAGGGGGCTGTCTGGACCACAGCTGGAAAACTTTTTCCTCAAGGGTAGTCAAGGTTTCAGCAGTACAGGTGCCTGTATTATTAGCTAGGGTGGTCTGCCACTCAGTAACATCTAGGCGCTGGCCCTGTGAAGTTATCACCAAGGACAGTTCAGCCAGTTGGGAGGTAAGAGACAGACCCACCAAAAGGCAAGGGGCAAACCTGTCATTCACTGAATCAATTAACTCACTCATTTCTTGTATGTCTTTATCAAGTTCATAGTGGTCTTGTTTCAGATGGTCCACCTCATTAGCTAGAGCTATCAACTCTCTAGCACAGTGAATGTGGAGAGCTTCTGACAAGCCAGGGTAACAGCCATCTTTGCCAGCAACCCCAGTTGGACTAACAACAGACGCCATCATCTCACACAAGGTAGTGACATCTCATTGTAAGTCAGCAGCTTGAGTTGTCAGAGAAAGAACTTGAGGATCAGGCTGAAGGGCTTTGGTAGGGTGATCCTGACTGCAGGTGAACACCTTAACTCTTGAATGGCATCCCAAGTCTCTGCTCTCTATCTGCCAAATCATCAGATGGAGGAGAAGGTGGAGCATCTGGTTTGGGTGTAGACAATACATTCACTTGATTCTGGAGTTTAGCAATGATAGCAGCAGTAGCAGCCCTTTCTTGATAAAATTCCTTGCCAATTTTATGAAGGCCTTTTGCAGCAAGGGCTGCTACTTGCTGTAATTGGTTGAAGGAGTAAGCACTGAAATTGTTGAGCTACTGCACAATCTGTTCAAAATTGGTGAGATAGGCGCTCAGAGTGGAATTTACTTGGGTGCGCCAGGGCTGTTCAAACTGGTGAAACTCATGTAGACGCTCTCTGACGTACTTGGGAATGGACTGGCGCATTCATCCAATGGAATTGATCAAGCAGGTTAGGGAGGTGACAGAGTTGCGCTGATTGTCAGATACTAAGGAAAACAGGGAGTAGATCCACTGCTGGTAGGTTGCAAACTGATCCCAGCGATGAGTGACAGCAGCTTGTAGAGATGAAATCTCCTGAGAGTGGAGCCCTAACACCATTTGATGATGAGCTAAGGCAGGTTGTACAAAGGATAATAATAGGTGTTCAGCAGAGCCAGCGCTGAGAGGAGATGCTGTGGAAATTGTGGATATATAATCAATTTGTAGTATTCTGCTTGGCTGAACTGAAGCTGGAGGCAAGGGATGGCCCCATCACGGGCTAATCCAAGGGCTACTGCCATGACTTGTTCCAAGTCAGGGCTACCCAAAGGGTAGGCCACTAGGCGGGGACCATTCTCAAGGTTCAGCACAGTAGGGACAATAAGTGGGTCAGCAATGTCTTCTTCAATAGGAGGACTGGTAATTTCAGGCAAAGTTGGCTCCTGTATGGGAGGAGGTGAAGATCCTGAAAACGTGGTTGAAAAAGAGAGAACCAAGGGGCTTACAAACCCTGTAGTGAGCACCATTTTTGTTGTGACCTGAGGTGCAGCACAGAGTCACAACAGGAAATCCTAACCTTAGGATTGGATTTGTACTAAGTCTTGGTTAGAATGGCAGGGAAGGCTAGCAATTACCTTGTGGCCCTGATTGAATAATATCTGCTAGACATGGCTAGAGAGGCGCCAAAGTACGTGGAGACACAAAGACAAAAACGTGAATAGAACTTAAATTTTATTGGGTATAGAAATTGGGGTTATATACTGTGTAGCTTTACCACAAAACAGTACTTGGATGGTAGGATCACTTGCCACAAGCATGAGTGGGGCAAGTGAGTTGCGCAGAATCAGAAAAACAAACAATTACATTTCCCAATTTGGAGCCAACCTCATTTTGAAGGGCAAAAGCAAAAGAGATGGATTTGTCCTTGAAATAGCCCATCAAAGGCAAAATTAAAACATGATGAATGACGGCATTCACAACAACAATCCCACATTTTTACGTTTAGGTTCTGAATTTATAGTAACAGAGTGTGTATAATTTACACTGATAGTTGGAAGTCTGTTAAATATGAAATCTTTTGGTTTAAATCTTAAGTATTTTCTGGCTGTTGCCATAGCTTTTAAAACTACTGTACAAAGAACAGTGAAAAGATGATGTGTACTGTTGGACCCCCTAAGGAATATGACACATGAATTAATTTTCTGGTGTCACTGTAAAGTATGAACTAAATTTTCCTATGGGTTGGTCTCTTCAAGACTTCCTTTTTCCTATAGGCTATATAAATTTTTGTTCTATCTTACTTATTGATAATAAAATCAAAAGAAACTGAAGCTGTTTGATTTAATTACATTTAACATAAGGCAGAGACCTTTGGGTTAGTACACTAAGGCCTTGACACATTTGCTTATGCAGGGAAACCCTTTGTGTGACACCATGACTCAGAGTAATGGTTCTAATTCCCACTGTTCTTTTCCACTAGTAGTCTGGTACCCTAAGAGTTTACCCATGACAGGTGGCAAAAAAGCTCAAAAATATCATAATATATATTCTATCAATTTATATGGCCAATATATAAATTAAAATTATAATTATTTTGATTCTGACTGATCTCATCTTATATTTTTTACTTTAATGTATCAAATTTTTTGGGCTAAATTAATTCCCCTAAAGTATTGTATTTTAACATCTATAATTAATCTCTCTTAGGAAATCATTTCTCTGGGAAATAACCCAACTATTGAATAGTTGATGGCTGTAATAGTTAGATGGTTGCTGTAATATTCAGTGATAAATGATGTGGATAAAATAAACAAATTGTAAACTTCTTTAACAGCACCAGACAAAATTGGGAGGAAAGGCTCACTAACTTTGAGCCTCAAGGAGTGTAACAAAAGGCAAACATTAAGATTGAAAATTAGAGTAGAATCTCTAAGGGAAAATATGGCAACAAAGTTTATAGTGATTAAGGATATAGCACCAGAAAAGCTACTGCAAAGGAGCCAGCAGTAAAATGGAAAGATGAAAAAGAGATATTGTCAGCAACTAGGGCCACAAGGCCTAGCTACTCTCACACAATGGCAGTTAACTTCCTTTATTAAATTTTCACCAGTGATAATAAGTTATCTAGAAACAATTTTCTAGAGAAGGGGATGAAGAAGTTTTAAGGGATTATGGGTTGGGAGGTGGGAGGATTTCTAATGCTTCTGATTGGCTGAATAGATTTTTCAGCAGTTGGGGTTATGTGCTGCAATTTAGTTCAATGACGTAATAATTAAAATTGGCAACCAGCGGGTCAAGCACTACCTTTTCTAAGTAGTCAATAACAAGTGATTGCTTGTCAAAATTAATTGGAAGAAAGGGGGAGATCCAGATTTTGAGGGGTATTTGGGCTACTCCTTCTTTGGCCCATTTTTTAATAACAACCTTTAAATCATCCAACATGGTTAAGGGCTTGGCATATTTTCTTCATTGATTTCTGGTTCTGTGAGGGCATAATATACCTACCATTTGATGTTCTACTGTAATAATGGCACTCCTGCCACACTATCAAATTATACAGGAATTGAAATTCTCAAAGCCTAAGAGGAACATTACCTGGGCAAACCTCATGACTGCTATGACATACATGAACACTAATTGGCTTACCATGATACTGTGTAACCCCCTCTTAAATATCAAATAAGGTAGCAGCCTTTTTGGATATAGTGTGCTACTTGGAAGACATCAACCCACTGAGTTTTTAAATACTCAATAAAGGGCGCAAAGACTACCTGGTTGACAATGATATAGGGGTGGCAAAGAGAGCATTGTAGAAGGCATTGGTTTCCTCCTTTTGTATCAGGATAAGGGCAGTAAAGCAGTTGAAAATGCTTTGGCTTCTTTGATGCCTTCTTAGTTTACAAGCCCATGTATATCTGAGCACTTTTATAGGTGGCAGAAGAGTGCTTTTCAGAAATAAAAATAACGTCCCTGAGAGGAGCTCTTGAAGTCTTTAATAAAGGCATTTTCCTGAGCCTGTTCAAAATCAACTACTAGACGCTGTAAATTCAGAACCTAAACGTAAAAATGCTTGGATTTTCAAATCCTTGGTCCAAATTTTCAATAACTTTTGCGGGAAACTCAGCTGAGTAAAAAATAAAATATTTAATAAAATTAACCATTTAATTTGACTTTTTTGATTTATTTAAATTGGCAAATTTTGAATCTCTTGAGCAGATAACTCAACTAACAAAAGACAAAACCCAGCAAACAAATGCGGGATACATGAATCAGAAATGCGGGATTCTAATGTAAAATTTGAGATTTACTGTATTTCAAACAAATCATAGACATCATGGAAAACTTAAAAAATCTGAAATTGTGGGATTGTCAAATCCAAGAACCAAATTTAAAATCACAAATGAGGTGAATTTGAAATAAATATAATTTATGGGCATCTCAAAAAGGATGTCAAAGGATCTAGAGTGGATTTGTGCTAATTCTTTTGGGAATCACAGACATTCTCAAAAATCATCCTATTCCAGTTTAGGACAGCTAAATTTAGATCATAATATTCACTGGCTTAACATACTTAACAATAAAATTGATTAAAATATACACTTTTCTTTTTGAGTTTAATTTTTTAATATAAAATTCATTATGTATTCTTTCAATAACAACCAAGTCAATAAGCTGTTCCCTGGCCTTGACAAAATTATGCAGGGCTATTCTGGGTCTTCCAATAGTGAAGCCTCTGTCTATGGTCACACCCAACCTGCAGGCCCCTCCCCAAGCACTACCCAGGAGTGTTTTCTTTCTCCCGCGTCCTCAAGCATGGCCCTGTTTGCCCATCACGCACAGGCAGCTGCTAACCCAAAGCATGTATCAACAATGGTATCTGGAATCAGTTGATTGAGCCAAGGGGCCACCCATGGAAGCCAGAATCCAGAAACAGCCAATCAGATGGCACTATCTGGTTCCCAAGCCATACACACCCCACTTCCAGCCAATCAGCCTACAAGACGCAGAAGAAAGATAATTACCCCAGAGATTGTTCTTGAAATGGTTGAAAAGCAAGGGATGCTTATTTCCCTTGGGGAAATTGTGGCCGCAATGGGTTTTGCTAAGTCCACTGTGGCTGCAACCCTGAAAGCCCACCCCAATTGTGGCCCCCCTTCAAAGAAGACCCCAATTGGAGCCTGTGTGTCAACTGATATCAAAAAAAGCCCATCTCCTTATGACAGCCATCATGGAATGTGACCTGTAGATGCCCCTGGTCCAGGTTTGTCTCCAACTGGGACTCCATGGGCATTTTTACAAATAAAAGAACAGTCAATTTGTGGATGCACAGAGTTGTGATTGCTGCTAGAATCTTGTTCAATCAAGCTCTCAGTGGTCCTGTTTTGGTAGATACCAACCCCTAAAATTCAACCATTATTAATTTATTAAAGGGAGGGCAATGAGGACGTACAATGACTGCATCTTCTTGCTGTATTTCAAGATTTCTACAAGTATCCAAGATTGTGGAGAAAAGCGTATCCAATCTGACGTTTACAAGTGCAGGCCAATTTTGTATTGATTTATTAGGGTTTTGTTGGCAGTTTCCCCATTGGGTGTCAATCATTACTCAGCAATATCAAACACCGCAGATGAGTATGCCTACCAGAAGGAGCTCAAGGACATGTTGGAGGAGTGGGCTACCCAACACACCGTGTACACAGTTGTACTGAGTACTGAGATGGAACAGCAGGAATAGGCTACCCAAGAAATCAGAGCTGTGGGGCATAACTGATGGTCCTACTCCATCAACCACGCCAACATGCATCTTGCAGATGTATGTCTTTACAATTTTGGCTCTTCTCTCAGGCGCTTAAAACCTGCCACCTACAATGAACTGTGCTCCCAAATTGAGAAGGGGTACAAGCTTTTTATTTTTTTATTTTTCCAGGACTTATCAGATCTCATATATTCTATGTAAATGATAGTGATAAGTCCAGAAAGGACTCCTGTCTCCCCCCAAGCCCATCCATCTGGTTTTTCAAGCCCACATACATGACAGAACAAGAATTCAAACAATTGAATCAATCAGCTCTTGCCGCCTCTTCCCAGTTAACAAACCAAGCCTCCCCAACTCCACATCAAGAACAAGCCAACCGCCTCCAACCCTGACTCCCAGATCACCACCCATTCCCTTCCCATTACCTCTGATGCAGTCCCTTTTACAAGTGCATATGACAACAACGTACATACCGCCCATTCCCTCCCCTACTCATCTTTTGATGAGTAAAATAAAACCTTTCTTTGTGACAACTTATTAAAAGTGATATTATTTCTTTTGATTTATAATTAACAACATATTATTTTTACATTATTAACATTCTTATAATCAATAAGATGTTGTATATTTTATGAATAACATAAAATTATTTGCATAAATATTTTTGTTATCAATAATAAATTAAGAACCACAAATATAAATTTTGCATTATAATACTGCAATTTGACGTCAAATCTTGATATTTTGATATTATGTGCATAACTTAATGCATTTTGTTTAATAAAATCCATTGTAAACAAGGCTTTTTCATTGTAATTTATATAAACAGACTGTGTTTATATTAGAGACCCATTAACACTTAGTACAAATATTGATACATAGTGTATTTATAGCTTGTATATTTGCCTATTGATAACAATTCTGTAAACTTTTTAGTTGGATTTTGCCAGATAATAATAATGTAATGGGTTAATAAATTAATGTTTATTACCATTAATTGGCTGATTTTCTTTGCTGTGGCAATTGTGCATTTTCTGATATTTACACACTAGTATCCAATTAGTTGGTTTCACATCCTACCTCACAGGCAATAGGAAACATGGTTGCCACCCCAAGACTGAATGTGGTTGGGGTGGTGACCATGTTTCCTATTGCCTGTGTGATAGGATGTGAAACTAACCAATTGGATATCAGCGCATAACTATTGTAAAATGTACAATTGTCATAGCAAAGAAAATCAGCCAATTAATGGTATTAAAAGTAATTTATTGATCCATTATATTATTATTACTCACAAAATTCAGCTTAAAAGTTTACAGAATTGTTATCAATAGGCAAATATGCAGGCTGTAAAATGCACTATGTATCAATATTTGTACTAAGCGTTAATGGCTCTCTAATATAAACACAGTCCATTTAATTAAGTTACAATGGTAAAGGCCAAGTTTGCAATGGATTTTATTAATCAAAATGCATTGAATTCTGCACATAATGTCTAAATATCAAGAGTTGACGTCCAATTGCAATATTCTAATGCAATATTTACATTTATGGTCTTAAATTTATTAATTATGAAGAAAAATATTCATGTGTTGATGGTAATACTATATAAACCATTATTTAGGATGTAAATCAGACAACATTTCTAATATCTACAACTTGATAAATGAATTAAAAGAACACCTGCAAAAGGTTGTTGAAATAAAAAACTATCAGGGAACTAGTAACAGGGAAGCTGGGTAACGAGGGCCAGCCACTAATCTAGTCAAAAGAAGATGCTCTGAATAAATTGGGAAACATTATAGATGAAGAGAACAAATAAGCATTACTTAATCTATAGGGAACAACTCTATCAAGTCTGAAGTTCAATGATGCAGCCTACAATTTGTGGGATTTCTGGTAAGGGATCAAAGAAAACAATAGGAAAAATAAGCTGATTGAAAGAACTGAAATTTCAAAAGAAATCAACACAAATGAAGAGGAGCCCAATCAATTAGAAACAGATGTAAATGAAACACAATCAGGAAGCAGAAGCGCTTCAAGAAATACTGAAAATTTATCAAATGAAAATCAAGAGAAAGAACAAGTAGCACAGAAAACAAAAAAGATAAGACCCAGGAAATAAAATGAAGAGAAGCCAACACTCATGAAGTTTGCTGAAGGGGTGCTGGTGGCTGAGGGGGCTGCAAGGGAAACAATCAGTAAGTTTTTTATGTTTTACTTATATTTACTTTAGTTATAACAAGGAATTGGGACAAGGTTGCTGAAGTGGTGGCCTTTACACCCAGTTGGCTTTACAGGGGTTACCAATCACTGGTAGCCCCTGTAATTTGAATAAATAAAAAGGAAATTAATAAAATAATTTAAAATAACATCAATCAATATGCAACAAAAGAAGCAATGAATAAGGAATTCAAAGCGCCAGAAGGAAGTTTAACTTGGGTCAGAGAAGCCTATGAAGAGGCACAAGTATCAATTTCAATGAAATGATGGAAATTAAAATGAATGTCAACATGAATTTCAATGAATATATATTTGAATGTCTTGAAAAATTTGATTTTCAACTATGAACTCATATAAAATAAACCTGAAAAAAATTAAATTCAAGAGCACAAGAAAAAATCAAGGTAGAAATATTCAATAACTTAATAAAAGCAATATCAAACCAAATAGGCAAAGTATTCTTAGTCAATAAGATGAAACATTTTTTCATATCTTTTGAAGAGGCATGGGTGGCTGATCCCTTTAAAATGCCCAACATTCCTTTACTCAGATTTTCAAATACTTCAATTTGAATAGATTAGTCATTATATACAAGAAATTCTTCTTATTTGCAGAAAGCTATACTTCACAGCAACTGCACCTTGCTGTTTACCTTGGGGTAATCATCCACTGCATCATGAAAGCCAACAGCAAAAAGCTGGAGTATGTCCCCCTTCAAATGGACGTCTGCCATCTGGCACTGGACAAAATAAAGACGCTGTGGGGCTACTGAACCGTAGAGCATGTCCTATATGACTGTTTTACATTAGCTTTGTTGTAAAAATACACAATACCTTCCAAGAACCAACTCCTAATCAATTTGCTTTTGCAACTGCCTTTTATAAAATGCTCAGCAACCACCAGGTTGCTGAGCGCCACCCCTCTAGCAATTGCATCCAGAGTTGTCCACCACATACAGAAGAGTATGTGGTCCCAATTAGACACATCAGCAGAAAATTTAATTTTGGGGTATAATACCCCGGAATATTTGCATTCCCTTTGCAATTTGCATCCCCCTAATAAATTATCTTCCCTTGCAATATAAATTTTATATTTATTTTATTTTTTATTTTAAATTTTAATTTAAATATTTAAATTAGTATTTGAATTGTAATAATTAAATTATAATAGTAATAGATCTAAATATATTATAATTCAGTAGTTATAGTAAGCAAACATGCAAAATAATAAAATATGATTTAAAAATGTGTTTATTTAGTTGCTCATCAAGTACAGGTTCACATATTATACTGTAGATTTAGAACCTAAAGGTAAAAATGCGGGATTGTCAAATTGTTTTTGCGTGAACTCACCAACTTACTGGAATAATTTTCATCCTTTTATATAAAAAAGTAAGTTTTTATGGGATGAAAATTACTCCACTAAGTTGGTGAGTTCACGCAAAAACAATTTGACAATCCCGCATTTTTACCTTTAAGTTCTGAATTTACAGTATAGTTAAACAGCAAGAATTGAATTTATCTGCATCAAGTGGCCCGCTCCACTTATGTTCTAAACAAGTGATTGTTTAGAGCTCAAATTACCTTTCCCTTGTAATATGATTTGATAAATAAATTCAATATGCTTAACCCGCATCATAAATACTAATTAGCAAGAGATACATGAAAATCATTGGTTTTTGTGTTATGTGGCTATAGTGGCACTAAATCAATAAGGTCAGATGATGACTTGCAAGGTCCAATTTGTGGCTTAAAAAAAGCCAAAGTACCAAAAAGGGTTCACAATTTTTTAAATAAAATTATTCTATTTCTATCTTTTTAAATCTATTCATTTGTTAACTCTAAATTCAATACAATATTTGGTGTATCTTAATAAAAAATATGTGTCTCTATATCTAGTATAATTAATTTTACCTAACTTTTGTTTGTATTCTTATGTCTATAATACAATTCAACGTCACAGCATTCTATATAACTAATAATTTTTGAGTCCTAATAAAAACAAAATAAATAAAAGCAAATAAATAAATCTAGAGCGCTCATTTATCTGATTGGCTTGGAGTTGAGAGCTTTTGGAAAGAAGGATTCCAAGTGCTTGTAAAAAGCTGCCACCACATTAGGTGGCATTACAAATTGACTGACCTCAATGATGTTGAAGAGATCCTTGTGTCCTGAGGGAGACCTTTCTTAACCTTATTCTTGATTCAGCAAAACACCTCCTCAATTGGATTCAGAAATGGAGAATATGGGGGGAGATAAGAGGAGTCTCATTGGACAGTCAGCCAGGCAGTGGCTGACCAAATAGCTATTTTTATCTATTGGTGGGAACTCTGACACAACCAAATCCACCTTGTGGAGCCCAACATTATCCAACACAACAATGTTGGCTGTGCCACTGTAATTGATCCAGAGGTACTCCTTTACATCTCAGAGAAAATTGAGAAAAGTCCTGCTATTGTGGGAATCCTTGATCATTTGATATTGATCTAACCTGCAAGGACTCAGAAGCGCAACCATAGAATATGTCTGGGAACAGACAGCTGCACAATGTGCTATACTATCCTTGGATTCCTTCTCAACCCACCCATGCCTAGACCTGAGTGAGGAGGAAAACAACAATTTGTTGATGTAAAAGAATTGGGCATTTACAGTCTTCTTGAGAGCCACATAGGTCTTGACATATATGCATTTATCCTCAATTATTTTGTTGCTGTTTCTATTGTGCAGAGAAACTCCAAGTACCTTCCACAAGAAGCCCAAATCAACCATTACTTGGTAAACAAGGGTTTTAGAGACAGAAATCCTGAACTCTGTGGCAAGCATTTCCAGGTGGAAATCCTTGGTCACCCACTGCCTGATTGCCTCAAGATGGGTGGGCTACAAGAGTTTGGGCTGCCTCTTAGCCTTGATGGATTTTACAATTTAACCAGTGTTGCCATATTTGGTGTTGAGGTTGCCAACATACCTGGCTGTGACACCAAATTGGGACACAATATCCCAGACTTCTCACAATCCTGTTCAAGCAGTTGAGGATAGCTTCACACTCACTATCTGTCAACTAACGCCAGACCTTAACAGGTATCACGGCATCCTGGCTGTCAGTATCAATACAGGGGATGGTGACCTTCATGTAGAAGGTGGGAACATGCTTGGTTGCGCTGGCGTCATCAATGATGGCATATGATACAGATACAGATAGCTCCTCAGTTATGGCCAATGACTGATAGGAGGTATCAAAGAGGTGGGGGCAGGAAGTAGCAACTCTTGGGTCAAGAGTCCGGGCCAGGTGACAACTGGGTATACAGTGGAGATGTAAGTAACCTCAGTGTTCCCGGTGACCCTGGTGTAGGAGACTTTTTTTGGCAGGCCTTGAGAGTGGCTTCTGTCTGGGATTTAGGCTGGTTGATTGGGCTTGGGATGCAGGAGGTGATTGGCTGGCAATGACACCTTGGGAGTCCTGTGTGTTGGCATGACTCCCTTCAAGTTGGGTTCTGGGTCTATTCTTGGACCCTCTGGGACGCCCTTGTGGACAGGCTGCCCTGCAAGCTGGTGAAGGAGCTGGTTGAGAATGCAATTGTTTGTCCATAAAAATAAAAATAAAAAATACATTTTAGATTAAATATGTATTTATTTAGGTTTTTGGTTTAGTTGTGAGTAGTTATTTTCTCTTGATTTAGCCTTGAATAGTAACAGAATTTCTATATTGGTGATTTGAAGTGTATAATATTGTATCCTTTCCAGTTTTGGATGATTTTAAAGTTTAATCACTTTTTATGTCCAAACATGGTTATCAAGATTGAATTTTTAGTTTGATTTTAGTTGTGGTGGAGATTCTTTATTTGGGTTGGTGTTTCCTAGTGTGCTTACTGTACATTAAATTTGGATTCCAGTTCCTGCAATTAATATCTGAGTTTACTAGTGGCATTCAAAAGTGATTTGAAATTTGGTTCATGGATTTGATAATCCTGCAATTTCAAAAAAACATAGTAAACTTAATAAAAATGGTTGATGGATTTGAACACTTCAAATCTAATTCCAGTTAATTCATTTTGTCCATTGGAAATATGCAGTTCAAATTTGAAATTTGCAAAGTGTCTATGAGTTCCTGAATTTTTAAAAATTCAAATAAATATCCAAAAAAATAATTTAATTAAAAAAGGCCATCCTGCAAAAGTGATTTAAAATTTGGACCAAGGAATTGACAATCCCACATTTTTATGTTTTGTTCTGAATTTACAGTATGCGTGATAAATGTGACAGTCCACATGTTTGATGGTTTTCAGGAAGGGCTAATGATGGCCAAGTAAAAGTTTGGTGGTTTGTTGCAGGTAGAGGCCTAGTAGAGAATAATGGCTACTAGGGAAGGTAATGACTGGCTAGTAGGTAACAAAGGACTACTAGAGACAAATGATGTCCCCACCCAGCAGGAGATATTGGCTGCTGTGGGCTAGAGGTCCTCACCCATCAGGGAACTGTGGCTGCTAGGGGTGAGGAATGAGATAGCTCAGCAGGTAACTTTAGCTGCTTAGGGTGGGGAGCAGTCCAGCCTGGTGGGTAGTGTGTGCTATACAGGCTGGATGTTGTTTAGACCCTGACGGGTAACACGGGCTGCCAGGGAGGGGATAAGCTGTGAGAGCTCTACGTACCCTGATACGCTTACAGGAGGTCTGTGAGCAAGCACTCTACCTAACAGACTGATAGGGTGTCCTTGTTTATGTTCCTCTGGGAGCTTTGGGGAGATCCCAAAGTGTGGATTGGAGGGCATAGATATGCTCAGGGGTGTCACCAAGGTAGTTGCTTGGGAAAACAGCTGCAGAACTTGGTGTTATTAGGCCTCTGGGAATTAAAGTTTATTACTTTGCAACTGAAAGCTCAGGATTAATCACCTGTGTGAGTAAAGAAAACTGCATAGAATTAAATGATCTATGGTTGGATGGACTAAGTGGTTGCCACTTGCAAGGGCCCAGTTAAACACCAGCTCAATGTAGAATCATGCCTGGGTCTACAGGTTCTAGTAACAGGGACTGAGATTGAGAACCAAGGTGGTTCATAGTGTTAGATCAGCAGTAAAGACTATTAAGACAGACTGTATGATCACAGTGAAGACTAGTTGAGGGACTGTTAGATCATGTTGAGGATTAGTGAAGGACTGGCTGGATATGATGCAGGATTGGTGAAGGACTAGCTGATCATGATGCAGGATGAGTTGAAGAACTGGAAGATCATGATTCAGGATTAGTTGATGGACTAGCTGATGGATAGAGAAGAACTAGCTGAAGAACCTGAAGATCATGGTGCAGGAATATCTGAGGAACTGAAAATTGACTAATAAGAACTTTCAGAAGTGGATACAGGAGCTAGAATGCTTTTTTAGACTCTTAAAAGTGTAGATGTTTATAAGAAAGAAGCAGTAAAAGAATTAATTGGTGTTGCCAAAAGATATGATATACCTATGGAATTGATTATCATATAAATAAAAGAAAGGAAAAGAAAAAATAAGTTGCAGTTTTTGAACTGTAGATTTATTGGAAGCTGATTGAGTGGAATGGTCTTGAATAATGGACCAGTTAAAGCTTTGATGAGCAAATAGTTGTCAATTTGAGCATTTTGAGCAGTGGAAATTGATTTCCTAGTTGTATCCCGGTGGAAATTCAGAAATAAACTAGTTCTGCGCACTGCATTCATTGGTTGAGTTCTGGAAAGTTTCCTGATGAATATGATTGGTCAGAAGCTAAAAGCTTAAAGTATAAGAAAGTAAATAGTGAATTAATACTTTAAGCTTTTGAAAAAGTAAGTATGTAAGCTTAAGTTATTATAGGAAAAAGTGAGCGGCAATGGTTTAAGCTTTTAAAGAAATCCATTCTGAAGGCAGAATCATTGGGGAAAAAACACTATAAGAAGGAGGCTATCTGGAAAGTTACAGGGTCTTTTCTTGGTCTTTTGATTTTCTGCCAAGAGGTTTTTGGAAGCTTTTTGATTGCCAGCAGGAGCTTGGTTGGACTGATACAAGTGGAATACCAAGGCCACTAGAGCTATACAGAGAGCTGAAGCCCAAGATAAAGGAGCAGGAGCTTGAGATAAGGATCTGGATCCTAAGTGTGGCGCAGGAGTCCAAGCCTAAGGAAAAAGTCCAAGAATAAGGTGCAGGTGTCCAAGACCAAGTACAATGGGTCCAAGATATTGTTGGAAGACTCTAAGTATTGGCAAACTCATATTGTTTCCCTGACCCCTCAGGTCATATACCAGAAGGTTTGTAAGGGGATCTTTCTTCTGAAAGTGAATAAAAGCCCATCTCAACCCCTAAATATATTTTTGAGATGCATTTTCCCTTATTAGAGAATTAAAATCCCTTCCATTTGGTCCCTGGCTATGACCCAGTACACACTTTGGGGACTGGTGGACAGGAATCCCACAGTAGGGCAAGCTCCAAGGCTGTTTTTTAGGGGTTGGGGGTGTCTTTTTCTTGGGAGGGTATATTATTCTTGCATCATATGATTTCATTTGGCTCTTCTTCAATGGTGATGAGGATTTCATCCAGTTTTGCTTTTAAAATCATGAAAGCACAGATATATGTGTCCTGCTTCTTGTTAGGGAGGAATTAGAAACCCATGGATAGGACTAGATTTCCAACCTTCCTGTGGATGTTTCAACCCTAGCTAAAGAGCTTTGGGCTATTTAAAAAGTGCCATCTGCAATCCAGGTCTTGCACTTCAGGAGGTTGCTCAAATCTTGGGTGGTTGCAAAGAAAATTATACACTTCTTTATTTTTGGGCTGTTATCATTAAGGAGGAAGCACTTATCACAATGAGATAAATTCTGCTCCTCTGTTAAAATCAATTGGTCAATGAAGGTAATACTGATACCTTCAGTGCTTAGAGAATACCTCTTATCAGTGAGGTATCTCTGTAGTTTAACTGTTTCACCAACAGATGCAAGTTGGGAATTTTTAAGATTGAGGAGGGCATCATTTATCACCTCAGTGGAGGTTTTCCCCCTTGTGATGGGGATAACCTGACAAAAACCAACACATAAGAGGGTACAGAGGATCAAAAGGCTCACTGCAGTTGTGGCCTAAAGTGAATACCTTAAATCTTGTAAACCAATATGTGGTTAGCCTTGCTGGAGAGCCAAGAGTATCACATTTGTAGTGATATTGGTAGATAGCCTTTTTGTCATTAAAGCTAAAGCTTTAGCCCTTATAGACAGAACCAGCAAATCCCTTCTTGGACATTATGGGAGAACTTTCAGGGAAAGTGTTAAGAATAGCAAAGGCTTTATTTCAGTTGAAAATGTTTTAACAGTGTTCACATACCACAATTCAATTTGGTCCTCAGTTGGTTCACAAGGCTCAGTTCCTTGCTCCTGCTTTTCCTCAGGCTCTGAGGTGGGGTCAGAGTGACAATTAAAGTCAAAGAGCTTCACCTGAGGATCAGAGAGGGAGTAAACAAAAAGAGATTGGGGAGGGGTAGGACTGTTTCCCTCTGGTTCAGGTGATGAAGTTGGGGTCTTGGTGGGGAGCCTTGGCCTTAGAGGGCTGCTTCATTGGGGTATTATTGGTCTTTTTGGCCTTGGGGGGAGTGATCTTGGACTTGGAGGCCTTGGGCGCAGCTTTTTTGATGGACTTGGGAGGCATCTAAAAGTGAATTAGTATCAAAATATGAGAAATTTGGGGGTTGTTTTTAATGAGAAAAATGAGAATGTTTTAAATAAAAAAATTAGTAATTTTTTTTACATAGAAATTTAAAAAAGTCTTAAAATATATAACATCAAAAATTCAGTGTTTTTTTGTAAAAATTATTTTTTTATTAGTAACGCAAGTATGCAAAACTTTGAGTTTTGACTGAAAACTTGCAGTCAAATGGTATTTTTGAAGTGATGTAATTAAGTTGCTGTAGATCAAAAACATAGTGTTTTTGACCATTTTTATATTAAATTAACAAATTCCTGGTGAGCTACCTCAACCAGGCCAAAGAGTAAAACTTGAATATTTCAAAAAAACTAGCTTATACAAATGGTGTTAAAAAGTATCCAGTTGTTTAGAGGAGGCCAAAAAATGTACATTTGCAAAGTTTCAGGCAATTTCTTACATTTTTGCTTAAGTGGTTTTAGACGTGAAATATACTTTTGCAAAAGTGGAAAGCAAGAATTGTGGTGGGGGAATCAATATAGTGTAGCCTGGCGTCAACGTGTAATTTTTCCTTATGTTATAACTGTGTTGTTTTAGCAGAGTTACAAGGGGAAAATTATTTAGAAACTAGGATATAATCTTTATTGAGAGATAGTGATTATATAGTAATTGTGAATCAAGGATAACAGGAACATGATTTTGTTGATCACACAGTTGGATGGTGAAGGGGATGGCTTGATCCTGGTAATTAGTTAAGCACCAAAACAGGGTATCCACCATAAGGGATCATCATTTGTTCATGTTGGATTTGGCAATTGGAGTTGACTTCCTAGTCTGGCTTCAAGTGGCCGGGTAATTGGATTGCGGGTCACAAACCTGCTTGCTTGGAACCTTGCTGGTGGGTTGAGCCTGCTGTTTCAACACCCCCTGACTGAAGGTTGGCCTCCTCTGGGGGTAGGTTGTTGGGGAGGTTGTCAGGAGCCCAGGCGCCATACTGGACTAACTGTTGTTCTGTGGCGGGCAGGGCGGTTTTGCATTGTTTTTGTCTTGCTTTGCAGGGTCTCAGGCAATCATGGTGTAGGGTTTTTTCTTGTTTGCGCTTCCTGATTACTTGCACAAGGTAAGTGTTATTTTTGTTTACCTTTAGAATGATTTCTGGGCCTATTTTCTTGGGTTGTAGTTTGCTTTTATCAATGTTCATGACCCAAACTTTGTCCCCAACTTTATGTCTATCTTGGATGGGGACAAAGGTTTTTTGCAGACGTTCATTTTCCTTTTTTTTGCTCACTGTTAGCCTCTACAACGTGAGGGTCTGAGCGTGGGGGACTTTACTTGGGATTTCCAGTTTAGGTCCTGTCAATGCTGGAATAATATTTGGCTGTGTGTTATATACCAACTCAAAAGGGCTTTTTCCGGTGGATCTGTTCACTTGGGTTTGGCACACAAGTAGTGCAGTTGATAGCTTCTTGTACCAGTCTTAAGGTCTCCCGGCAGTGAATTTGGCTAAGGTTTGCAAAAGGCTGCCATTAAAACGCTCTACACATCCATTGGCCCATGGGTGGTATGGTGTTGTCACGGTAAGTTTGACCCCATTTTTAGCAAGGTATATGTTGGTGTTTTTGGAGGTAAATTCTTTGCCTCCATGGTTATCAGAAGTTCTGGCTTTCCAAACTTGCTGATTATCTCTCCTTCTACGAATTGTTGTACGTCATTGCCAGTGTGCGCCTTTACTGCTTGGGCTACTGGCCATCTTGTAGCAAAGTCTATGGCGGTGATGATGTATTTCTTATTGTTGTGTTTCCCTGGCATGGGGCCAACAATGTCGAGGGCCCACACCTTGAAGGGTAGTTGTGTGTGGATGGGTAGTACTGATTTTAGAGGGGCTTTGCTTATGGCAATTTTCTTGCATACTTCACATTGGTCTAGGACTTCCTGACATTGAAATATAAGGTTGGCCACCAGGCCTTGTGTTTGAGGAACTCATATAGGTTTTGGCTCTTGGTATGTCCTAGGTCTCTGTGATATTGTAGGATGGTGTTCACTTGCTGGTGCATGGGGATATAAGGGATGGTAGTACTGTCAGACATTTTTCTGTGCAAGGTCACATACACATCAGCAAATAGGTGTTTGTTTTTGATGACTGTTTTCTTTGTTATGTTGGTTGTACCAGGAGGGGAAACCCTTGTCTTTTGTCTGTAGTACCAAGAGGGGCCAATCCAGGTTGAGCCCATTTTCTCCTTGTGTGGCACAGACATACAGGTGCAAGAGGGCGTCCACCATGGCAATTTCTGGACCAGGTTTGTACTGTATGAGCATATTTAATCTCTCCAAGAGCTCTATCCAGCGGGCTTGGCGGCAAGATAGATTTGCTTGGGTTTTCAAGTATATGGGCAACTTATGGTCAGTTAATACCGTGAATTCTTCCTGTTATTCTAGATAGCAACACCATTTGACTAGGCAGTGTAAAATGGCCAGCAGTTCCTTGTTGTGGATAGAGTATTGTCACTTGCCATCTGTTCTCTTTTGGGATTCATAAGCTACAGGCAGGAAATCACCATCATTATTTTTGATTTGTAGTACTCTCCCAATGGATGCATCTGAGGCGTCAGTTTTCATTTGATATTCCCCATTATGTTTGGGGTATTGCAGGATAGGAGTTGTTGTGATCTTCTCCTTGAGGTGTCTAAAACAGGAGTCACATTGGGGGGTCTACACAAACTTGGATTTGGCGTCTGTTATGGCAAATAAGGGGACAGTCAAAATGCCACAGTCAGGTATGAAATGGTGTACATAGGCCACTATTCCCAAGAAGGTGTGGAGTTCCAACTTATTCTTGGGTGGCAGCATCTTGAAGATGTCCTGTATCTTTTGTCTGTTGGGTTTGATGCCATCTTTTGAGACTATATGCCCCAGGAAGAGTAATTGCTTGCGGAAGAACTGGCACTTGGAGGGCTTGGCCAACAGTTTGTGTTGTGCCAGGGTAGCAAAGACTGCTTCTAGGTCTTTGTGGTGCTGTTCTACCAAGGGGCTGTAGACAATGATGTTGTCTAGGTAGACTAGGGCATGCTTGCCTATGTGCAGAGCAAACACCTTGTTCATGAAGGTCACAAAGGTGGGGGGGAGCGTTTGTCATGCCAAATTTGAGCACCACACACTTGTAGGAGCTTTATTTAGTGCAGAAGACTGTTTTGGAGATGTCTTCCTCCTTAATAAAAATCTGGTTGTAGCCTGTGGTTAGGTCAATCTTGAAGAAGACTGTGGCTCCTTCCAATGCGTCAAAGAGGTCATCAATCACTGATAGTGGATAACAATTCTTGATGGTAACTTTGTTTAGGGCTCAGTAGTCTGTGACCAGACACAAGGTACCGTCCTTCTTGGCCACAAAGAATATGGCGGCCCCAAAGGAGACTGTGAGGGGCCTATAAGTCCTTTCTCTAGTGCCTCCTTGAGATAGGCGCGCAGGGTGTTGTCCTTTTTTGGGGTCAGTCTGTAGATGGGGCGTGCTTTGGGTACAGCCCCCTTGAGTTGGATGAAGTGTTGAATGTGTTTCTCAGGGGGCAGCCCAGGTAACACTTCCTTAAAGATTTCTGGATGTTGGGCCACAATGTTGCGGTCTTGAGACGTGGAGGTATCCTGGTGGTCTTTGAAGTGTATGATTTTTTACTGGCAGGAGTCCCAGTTAATTGCCTTCAGGTTTTCCTTTTTGTCCAGGGTCTCTGTGATGCTCATAAAGACGTGGTTGCGTAGGAGTTGGTCCACTGATTCAGGGTAGGACTGGTGGTTGACACCTTCACGCTTAATGGTGAACGCTAAGGTTGCCCAGTCTATGTGAGGATTGTTTTTTTGTAACTAATCTAACCCCAGTACAATGTCAAACTTTGGAAAGTCAATGACGGGGCCTTGGATGGTGGAGTGTAATTCTCAAGCATGATAGAGAAGGGGGCGGTTTCTGTTGTCACAGCAATGTGATGTTCATCAGCTAAAACCATGTTTTTAATCTGCAAAGGATTAGTGGCTAGCTTGAACTTGTCAAAAAAGCTGCTGTTGACTAGGGTTTAATCCACGCTCAAGTCCAGAAATGCCAAGCCTGTGTAACTACAAAAACAGAAATGATAGGACATCAGTTTATTAGGATTCCTGGCAATGATGTACAATACTGGGTCCTCCAAGGGCACTTGGATCATTGGGCATTGGTACACGTCCTCAGGTTGATACTCATCCTTGGGTGAGTCAGGAGTTGTGTGGGGAGAGCTTGGCTTGCTTAATGCTCTCCCCAGGCTTTTCCCTTGTCTTGATTGCCTTGTGTGGTGGTGATACAGAAATGGGTACAATTTTACTGGCCATTGTTCCCACTTCCATGTCCATTTGAACCTGTGGATATATGGTTGGTGTTATTCCTGTTATTTCCAGGGGGTGGTCAAGTGGAGTACCTGCCTGTGTGGGAGTCCTTGGGTCTCTCTTGTTTTCCCCTTTGTGCCTTATGAAGAGCATTGGAGGTTTGTTCTTCTTTCTCTGCTTCACAATACAGGCTTTGAAGGTTGGTCACCTGGTCCAGGTTCATGTGTCTCATCACATGCAACTTGAGGGCGTTGTAGTACATGAGATGTGTGACTGGGGTGTCAAAGGCCATATCTGAGGGGGCACATAGTTGGAGTTCCTTGTAGGCGCGGGTGAGTTCCTTCACGGTGCCCGTCTGTGTTAGGTTCTTTACTTGGTGTATGATCATGTGCACTGTGTCCTTAAGCACAAACCTTGCCAAAAAGTCTTGTTTGAAGATATTCCAGTTCTTCTTGGTGTGTTCTTTGAGTCACTTGTCACACCAGGTGCCAGCGTTGTGGGTCAGTCAGATGGAGATTTCCACAATCCAAAATTGCTGTGGACATTCCATCTGGGCCAGCTTGCTCTGGGCGGACTGGATCCATGCGGCAGTGTTGTTGTTGTTGGCCCCGGCAAAAGGTTTCAAGGCAGCGCTTTGTAGTCTTTGGGCTATATAGGCGGGCATGGTGTTTTTGTTGGTTGGTTGCAGAATGGTGGCAGCCGTCTAGAAGAACCCTTGTGCAGACATGACGTTGAAGGCAGGTAGTGGAATCACCGTGTTTTGGTACAGGACAAAGCCATCAGGTATCTTGGCACCATGGGTGTACGGGGTCCAGTCCAGCAGAATGCCAGACATAATTCTGTCAAGAATTTGTTGGCCGCAGCAAGTACAGGCAACAGGCAGAATTTTACAAGATGAGGTAGGATAGAGAACTTACCTGTGCTACCAATGTTGTAACTGTTCTGTTTTAGCATAGTTACAAGGGGAAAATATTTAGAAACTAGGATATAATCTTTATTGAGAGATAGTGATTATATAGTCATTGTGAATCAAGGATAACAGGAACATTATTGTGTTGATCACACGGTTGGATGGTGAAGGGGGTGGCTTGATCCTGGTAATGAGTCAAGCGCTAAAACAAGGTATCCACCATAAGGGATCATCATTTGTTCATGTTGTTGGATTTGGCAATTGGAGTTGACTTCCTAGTCTGGCTTCAAGTGGCCAGGTAATCAGATTGCAGGTCACAAACCCACTTGCTCAGAACCTTGCTGTTGGGTCAAGCCTGCTGTTTCAACACTTATTTTCCCCTATCCATTGTGCGCATTAAATCAATTGGGTGATATGAAACTTGGTGGAATTTAAAGTGACGTAAATTGAAATGACGTAATTGACACCTTTAATATTAAAATCACTAAGAAATTATTTTATTAAGAAAACCCTTATCACTGTATTCAAGTATAGATAAATTATAAAATACATATAGCAAGAGTGGTTTTTTTATCAGACAATGATAATCACTAGTAAGACTACCTTAGTAGTGTTGTTTAAGGTTGTTCCTATTATAAGTGTCTTGAATTAATACTATATGAACATTTTCTGATAGTATAAAACAGGCTTTGATTTAGTGCAGTCATAGTCTTTTTTAGTTTGTGATAGATGGTGTAAATTGAGATGACATAAATTTGAGATGGCGTAAACACCCCTCACACTAAGTGATTTCATATGTAAATAAAGTTAGCAAAAAAAGATTTAATTAATCTGACTCAAAGTGACAGAATTGAGATGGCGTAAATTCAATATGCTGCATTATAAAAGTATATGTAAATTTTAACTATTTTATTTCTTATTTTATTTTCTTTGTGATTCAAAATCACTAATGCAAAAAACTCCATCTCAAATTAAATTTGAGATGGTGTTAGAACTTTTTGGTTCTGCTATTGAAACTGGTGGTTTGATTATAATTTTCTTTATTAGTTATGTGTTTAGTATTAGCCATTCTGAGAAATGGTTTGCTTGTATGTTGACAAGTGGTATCTACAACATCTGTTTGTTCCTTGGTAGGGCAACAACTGACAATGTCCAAGGGAGGCAATATTGTAAGTGGCAGTGTCTCTAAGCAGTGGCTTAGTAGGATCTTTGCGAACTGATGATGGTCCTTGAACTTGGATTATCTTCTACTGTGAAAACATTCTACAGTAGGTATATCTTATTTTTGTCTGCCTTCCATTAGTTCAATGGACAGGCTTTTATAGAGCTTGCACCCTATTTCCAGGATAATACATCTGACGCTTCTAACTCTTGCTTGGTCAGTCTTTCCATCCCCAGACTGCTGGCATCAACCCCCAGAGTTAGGCATCCATGCAATAGAATGTGATTTAATAACATAGTACCCTGCACTGGGTACTATTTAGCTCATTGCTATGTATGATCATTGGCATGCTGGCGGTGGCAGTGCTAATTTATTGCTATATTTATAGCATATAGTATTGAGGATGTTTGACAACCTTTCACAGCAGGAATTTGCAGTGGCACCCGCAGGCTGTCAGTGCAAGTTAATCCCAATCCTCACTATTCTTGGAAAATTTCATCATCTTAGTGTCTAGTTATCAAAACTATTTTGCTCTTGACCCAGTGGGTTTCTAAGGCATTCCAGAATAACTCTAGCAAATTAGGATTTGATCTCAATTGATGGCCTAGGATGCACTAATTGGCCTTGCATCTATTGGCCTAAATTTATTTCATCAAAAGCTTCTGAGATCAATTAAGCTTGATTGAAATCTTTCAGAAGCTTCTTTTATTGATGAATTGGCAGGCCACCATCTTATAAAGGGTTTGGCTTATCTGTTCACTAGCCATTTTACTAAGGTAAGGCAAATTCAACAGCAATTTCCTGACAGATGGCATTTTTTGAGATGGTGTTTTTGAGATGGCGTGTCCTACCAATGAAATATATCAATTTTTGCTAATTGACTAGTAAAATATAAGATATTCTTAGCTGTGCCTATATAAAGTATAACAAATAAGTATTTTGATTTTCTTATATGTTGTAAGGCTTATAATATTTTATCTCTCTTTATTTTGTTTAATTAGAATTTTAAGCTTTATTGTAATAAAAATATTTTTATAGTAAAGAGTGTAAATTACATAGTAAATTGAAAAATAATTGCTTATTTCTCCTTATTTTTATTAGTTAAGGTATGTTTTTGTTGATTTTTGGGTTCTATGGGGTCACTTCAGCAACTATAGTAGTATAGATTAATTATATATATTAATGTTTTTTACTCCATTATGTACTTTCATTTAAAAAAGTGTTAACTTCCAGGAGTCAATTAGACAAAAAAACATAATCTCACTTTAATTAATAGTTGATTACCAGCAAGTCAATTTCACCACAGTTGACTAAAAAATGATTATGACAGGTGTTGTAACATAGACTATGGTGTATGCTATTTGATTAACTTGGATTACAACGTGTTATACTTTACCCTAAACTAAGCTCTTAGTAAAAGACTATCTTAGTGTGAGTAATATGTATATTGCTTAATTTTGATCTTTTATTAATATAATAAGGGGAGAGTTTTATAGGGGATTTGGAATTAATCTTTAGCCACTGATACTCTGATCAGGCTTCAATATCAGATCATATTGGCATTCAGCCCATCAATTGGTATGATTGTTTGATGGGCTAAATAACTCTCTAAGGTTATGACCTGTTGATTAACTAGGCTGGTTGTTCATCTGTGCTACACATCTACTTTGATCTTTAAGCTCAAGCCTAGTTAATGGAAGGTTTATTGACGCCAGTAATGACTATTTTTACTAACCATATTACAACATCAGGGAACAAATGGTATAGTTATTAGAGAGGCCAAACCCTTTCATGATGTCACAGATTAAATGGATTAGAAATTAAGTTGTACATCTAGGAATTGAGCGACAGAACAATTGCGCAATTGCGCTATTGCATCCTGATTCTACTAGTGATAAAGACGTTTAAAACGCCTCTAAAACAGGTGTTCAATTTGCCTTTCAAATGCACACAAGGCATGGGCTTCACTTCCAGGATTATAAATAGAACAACAAAGTTATTTATATCTACCTCCTTAAGGGAAGCTGGGTGGAAGAAGTTGTTCTCTTGCGCAGGACTTTTAGCTGTGCCAATCCACTCTCCTCCATTTGGGAAGTCCTTCTGTCTAGGCCTCCCTGCCTCTGGTGGCAATTCCCCTGCCTCACACTATATAAGTGCAATACTATCTAAATAAACACCAGTTTTGTCTTATTATCTTCTTATATTCTTCTGTCCTTACCCAGGCTGTCACTATACCACAACAGGTATAGTATTAAGATAAAGAATTAGTAGACTAACTATTTGTAGAAATCAGCCCCCAGGCTGCATATTTTATGACACATGAACAGATAGGAAAGGTCCAAGCCACCCTTGGAGGACCTATCACGTCAATGCCCAAATTTGATGTGGTTTTGGGACTTGACTGGATGAGGAAGAAAAAATCACAGATTGATTGGAATAGTTTTAACCTTGTCATCAAACAAGGTAAAGTTCATCACCATGTCTACCCCCAGACACATTAAAACTCATGAGAGACCACATATTTGTTAAAATTACAGAGACTGGCAAGGGAAAAGAACCCCAGAAAAATTGGATTTAATACTTTCACTTGTAAGATCTTTTACTTCAAGAATGCAGAGTCCTTGCAAGAACAAAACCCCTATATGTCAACAACTGGTTCTAGAATTCTCTTTTGTCTTCCAGAAGAAGTATCCAGGTCTTCTCCTGACATAGCCATTTAGCATGAAATTAACATCAAGGTAATTTCACCCAAAGAAAGACCTATATCTTGTTTGACACCACAAGAAGACAATGCTCTGAAGGAGTACCTAAATCAATTATTAGAAAAATGGATTGTCAGACCTTCCCAGTCTTCATTTGGCGTATTTTTTTCTTTGTAATCAAGAAATATAGCAACCTAACCTTGATATTGATTACAAAGCCCTTAAAAAGTCAAAATAAAAAGCAGGTATCCCCTTCCCATGATTAAAAACATCTTTGATGCCTTAGGGGGGGTCACAATTCTTTACCAAGATTTACCACATTGTAGAATACCATAAAATTCAAGACAACCCCAATGATATCTCAAAAACAATATCCAGAGCCATCTATGTCACATTTGAATATATAGTTTTAAATTTTGGTATGACCAATTCCCCTAGCACCATTTTCACATTCATTAGTGAGGTGTTCAAGGAGCACATTGAGATATAGGTCATAATTTAAATAAATAAAATAATAATATACAGACCAAGCAAAAAGAAAACACTGGTAAGGCATCCACACAGTACTTACATCACTCTAAGATAACCAACTGATGGTCAAACCATCCAAACGTGATATCTTCTCCAATGAGTTAATGTTTCTGAGCCTTATTGGCAGTAAGGAGGAAATAAAACCAGATCTTAAAAAGGTAAAATCAATAAAATAATATTAATTTTAACACAACAAGAGTAAAATTCATACCTTCTTGAGAATGATCACATATATATGAAGATTCATCCTTGAATGGGGGCACTAGCTACCTGTGATGCTCCTGCACCTGGGTGTTCACTTATATATGTACTGGATCAAAACCAGGGACCAACTGGGTTGGTGTGACATGATTTATTTGGCTGAGTTCTAATACCAGCACGTTTTACTATGATTTTAGCCCTGAAAAACACATCTAGTACTTTCTCTTTTAGAATTATAGTAACAGCACTGTGCATCATGATATCTTCCTGGGCCTTTCCTTCTTTGAGGATTTACAACTTCTGAAAGAGTGTAGTGAAATCACTGCTAAAGAACCCTTTTCTCCTTGCTGTAAGTTTTAATCCTCTTGATAACCCTGTCCATTTTTATCAAGTATCTGGCTCCCAAAAATCTTTCTAAAGTGCTTTCTGTACTGTTCCTCTTACACAATACTTGGTTAGAAGATGTGATGGAAAGATGTATAGCCACAATGCTTAAAAATAATTAGGGGCCATGAAAGTATTTATTTAATGGAAGAAAAATCTCTTAAAATCTTCTGAAATAAAACTTTTTACATTCTTTTGGACCAGCTAATTATTTAGAAATGTCTTGGGAAGCCACCAGCTTCCTTCTAATTTCTCTTTAGACAAAGTTATTCAAGTTTGAAACCTATGGCGTATTCAAACTTAAGATCTTCTAATATAACTTTTACCTCTATCCCATGTCCAGTCAATCACTGTTATATGCCCCTTATCTCAGATCAACCTCTTTAAGCTGGTTCTTTCAAAGGCTCAAAATAGTCTGTGCTCTCAATTATTTTATAATGAAATAAAATTTAAAAACTTACTATATCTAATCCCAATTTTTTTCTGATGTTTTATATATATTAATTAAGCTTAAGATTTTCTAACAATAAAAAAATCAGTAAATTAATCCTCACACTCGACCAATCATATTAATGTTTATTATCTTTAAAAATCTGAAGTGCTTTGCTTTGCTTCACATTCTTGTTGCAACACAAATAGGGAAAATATTTCATCAATAAAAACGTTGAAAAATAACATCTCACATCCTGAATAACTTCTTTAATTTCTTCAATGTTTCCTTGTTTTATAACTTGATTATTTTCCTTAAAAAATAAGAGAATTGCTTCCCAGTAAAATCTTTAACATTTCTCTTTAATTTTGTTACCACAGCAAAATAAGGCAAAACAGCTCACCAAAGAACTATTTTTTAATTCCTCATAAAATTGCTCTGAAAAAAGTTGTAGTGCCTTCTTCAACATTTCCCCCAAACTGTTCCAAATATATACTAATAACCTAGCATATATATTAAGTACATTTCTTGGTTCTCTATTAAAATATTCTAAGGATTGATTGATTTGATGACATTTTATTAGGAGTTGGATCTAGAATCCACTTACAATATTGGTGATTGCTCAACTGATTGATTGGGAATTAGTGAACACTATTATGCTCTAAACTAAAGTCTAATTGTCTTGGGAAAATACACTCATTAATGTCTCCTAGTAATATGTAAATACCAGAACCATTAATTCTGGAATCTAAGTGTGGTCCCAAATCCTAAATTTCAAACTCTTAATTGGGTATTGTCAAGCCTCTGGAA